>BMAT01013269.1:453010-463971 GCA_019649035.1 Elysia marginata | reverse complement strand
GGTGCCGGGGTAGTTGATTTTTTATTTGTTAAGGGAGGGGTGAACAATAACAAAGTAGTTTAGAATATAATTTCCGTGCTCCTATATATTTCGTAATTTTCCACATCTTTATGTAACGCCTTGCTTGTCATTGAGTATGTAATGCAAACAGTCGAACTGCCTAAAAACGGGACTTTCTAAGCCACCTATCTTCATTGATCCGAAAGTGCGATTACTTCGTTGTTCGCAAAGAGGGTTGTTAGCAACTACTATTTTTTTCTGCTCTTTAACTTATCAAGTTAGACTCAGCCTAGTGTTATTTTTCAAAATTTTGGATCAGGTTTTAACGAAACCCGCAGTCCCGCACCATCTTCAACAACTCAAGAGATAAGCAGAAAACATGGCATTCGCCCTTCGAAAAGCAACCTCTTACCTTGTGAAGAGAATGCATCTTCGTCCTGTCAGAAAGATACAATTTACTTTTGATCCATACATGAAAAGTGTTACGTCTATAAGGTACATTATAGATAATTAAATCACAAAGGGAATCGGTTATACTGAAGTGATCTAATCAAGATTCAGAATGCATATATATAATGATATATAGGCCTAAATCAATAATAGACAATGTCAATTATCATGCCTTATAAATATAATTATGTTTCTTTGACTCAATAGATCTTGGTAAAAAATTAAAACAAAGATGTAAAAATTCAGTTTATATTAAATAGTTTTCCTAGATCTTGGTACTGTCTATTTGGCCTTCACAAAATGAAGGTAAAATTATTTGGGAAACCCATGGATCTAATTTAGGTCTGGAAATAGAAGAATCTATTTTACAATTGGGCTTAGTTAGACAAGTGATAAGTTGGAGTAACATTAACGCTGTCCTGAATTTGTTCATTTCTTCAAGGCCGTATGCATGGAACCACAAAACTTAACAAATTCTCTGAGTCAAGACGAATCAGATTATAAGACAGATTCTTATTTTTTGAGTTTTGCTGTACGATGTATATATGTGTGCAGATTATTTAGGATTTTAAAAAAGGACAATGAAAGAAGTCCTGAGAGCCCAAAGTTGTCATATGGAATGCTATCTTCAGTCTTTAATTTTTTCATGCCCCTTGTAAAGTAACTCCTTGGATTAGTTATCATATTTTTCTAGCCTAAAATCTATGTCTTAAGAAATAACATTTTTTTTCCTTACTTAATAAAAAGATGCTCCATGGATACAATTAAGGCTGTGACTAAAGGTCAAGAGTCTGTCATTTGTGATGGTGGACAAAGTATTTTAAGGCAGCTCAAAGGAAATAAAGGCTGTTAAAAGTGTTATAAAAAAGAAGCTCTTTTCTTGTATCCCTCTCAAACTATGTCATTAAGTGTTGAAAATTTTATGCTAAAAGACCTTTTAAAAGGTTAAAAAGAAATGAAGGAAATACAACAATTGATTGAAAATCTATTGGGTGTGATGGTGGACAAAAATTTTTTCCTGCATCACAACCGACGGATTTTGAGTGTGACCATTCTATATCTCTTCATCAACAGTTCAACTCAATCAAAACTTCTGACAAAGCATGATCATGATGCCATTATGATTGAAGAAAGTCGTAACATCTAGTCTTAATGACAGCATTGCTACTCTCTATACATGGTATTTCTAAAAATACTTTGTTCCCCATCACAACATCTTTTAATTTTTTATGCCACGTGCCAATAGTGAGGGCCCCATTTCCTTGTTAGGATTAAGTCTCATTTTAGTATACACTATGTTGCCTATATCTTTAGCATAAAAAATTTGAATCCTTAAATTCATTGATGATTAGTACCTTGGTTTGGTGAAGGTCTTAATCTCATAGAGCTACAATACAAAATATATGCAAGTTTATTGGAGTTAAGAACTTATTTTCTTCCAAAAAATTAATTACGTCAAAATTTGGTCAATTTGTTCATGCAAAGTATAAAATTTACAGATCCTATCTATTTCTGTTACCTAAATAATAACAGCAAGAAATTTCTTACTTTATTGTCTCAATATACATATAGTGTTAAATGGTACAATTTTTTTCCTTTCACTTCCACAGAGATGTTGCTTCAACACTGCACCGACCTGAAATCCTGGAGACCAACCAAGGGACAATTCTGAAGTTTGATGTTAAGTCTGACCGCACGGAGCCCAGGATTGACGTTGATTTCAGTAAGATTTTGTTGGTGTCAGATCAAAATTTCGTAAATTGAACTCTGATATAATTTTGCAAAAATCTTGCCTTGACAGTGTCAAAGACTATGTCCTGTTTGCTTGTCATTCTCCCCTCAAAGATTGACAGTAGCGTACAGTTTTCAATTTAAGCACAGTGTTGAGTAATAGATGCATGATGTTTGAATTAAAACTTCATACACGAATAGAGGGCTTGAAATGCTATAGAGTCTGTGAGAGATGTATTATTGACATAGGAGAGGTAGTTTTCTTGTATTTTAAGCTCTGGTTTTAGAGTTTAAGGGCATAAATTCTACCAAGACTCTATATATTAACTAAAGTTTTATGTGCCAGTAATTCTTTTTTTTTTAAGAACATCAAGAATTGAAATGGAGGAAAATATTTATAATTTAGCCAAGCCCATGTGAACCTGGATAATTTAAATATTTGCTTAAGTTGAACTATGCCCAGATTACCGACCTTCATACTTCTTTTGTAATGTATATTCATAATTCAAGTTTTGGTAATTTGAGTTTAAATGTTGTTGCTATGGGGTTTGTAATGAAACTAATATCCGAGCTGGACTGAACATAAGTGTATAGTGGTACGGCCTACATGTATCATAAGATGAAATGATCAGTTTATTGTGGAAACAAAGATGATTTCTTCTTCTTTGAGTTTGACTGATAGAGCATTAAAGAACGCAACCTCAAGGGTATTTACTTAGTAGGCCTAAGCATCCTATTTACTCTCTTTTTTTAAAACTATTTTCAGATGATGGTGAGAAGTTGGTGTTCAAAACATCCAATCTCTCCCAGTTGGAGATCCTTGACTACCTTTTTGAGTACGTGGAGGAGAAGGATCCGCGAAAGAACGAGGGGCCAGAACTCACGACTAAATCTGCTAAGGCTGGTGGTGGGAAGGGCGGCAAGGGGAAGAAGAGGAAATAGCCATGTCATGTGTTGTGTTTTTTTATGGGGGGGGGTGGAAGGGATTGGGTGGGCAGATTGGGCTAGTGTGTGTATATAGAGGACAAAGAAAGTGTTTTCTGTGGTGTGCATAGGAAAAATCAACTTGATAGCCTAGGATTAAATATGCAGATTGTTTTTGTGTGATAAACTGTGGATGAAGCTGGAGCTTTGTGATGTTTGTAGTTGAATGTTGTGAGAAATTTGCAGATAGATTGGTGTGCAGAGAGTAGCCGTCTTTAATCTCATCTCTGAATGCAGTGATTTGTGATAAGTATGACTTCTGTGCGTAAGAATGCAATCAGGGTTAGGACAAAGTTTTGTACCTACATTTAGATCACCAAAATTTTCCTCGTTTTCTTTTATAAATGTAAAAGAAGGATTCAGGATGAATCAATAAAATGCAAATATATAGAAGTGAACTTGGAATTACATGTGTCTCGCTTAAGTAGGCACAAGTATTTGTAGGAAGAAAAGTAAATTAGTGACCTCTTGCATCAAAGCTTTTGATAAATTCCATTTTTGAAAGATTTGGGAAATTTAGACTTTTAGCACTTAAGTGTATTGACTCAGGGGGTTGCATTTTTATAGATATTCAGTGGTGGGTTTTTTTTTTAATAAAGTATTTGTATTTAAAGAAACTCATTGTTACTTGTGTGAGGAGCTGGAAAAACCATCCACATTGGTCAAAAAATGAAAGTTACTTTTCATATTGACTTAAAAGAAGAGGTTGCCCATAATTCATTACTTTTTTATTTGAATTGAAGACGATACGTTGAATAATATTGTAAATACGACTTATTTTCTTAATGTAATTCTGTTGGAGATTAAGTAAAATATTTTATTTTAAGGGCTATAACTCCAAATGTGTATCAGTGACATGTAGATGGTTCTTCCAGCTCCTCACACATTTATTCTCAAGAAATGTCTGTTTGTAATCACAAGATTTAACAATGATAGCTTCCCTTTGTTTTAAAGATAAATCATCTAACACTCATAACTTAGATTTTGCAGGTTAGAAATGAACATTTTAATTTTTACGCAACAAATAGTTGCTTTAAGTTAAAAAATTTATTAGTTGTGGTAGTCCTGTTTAAAATCTGAAAAATTAATTTGAGTGGCTTATTTAAATTTAATTTAAAATGCTCTTTGTTTTCAGTTTTCAATGAAGGGTTTGAATGAACAAGGGGAAGTTTTTAAAATTTGATATGATATAATAAAGATGGTTTGTAATAGATTTAGACATGTAAATTGTAATGATATGTAATATATAGCAGCAATTTATTGTTTGATTTGCCAGTATGTGTACAGGTGATTGTGTGTGAGGGTTTGTGAAAAGGCTTGAAGTTTTTGTGTGATGCTCTCATTATGTATATTTTTCTATGTTTACTTTTTAAATGAAATCTGATCATCTTCATTTTTTTTCCGTATGATTTGACCTTAGTTAATATTGAATATGTACATGAACATGTATTAAACATTAAACATTGTTGAAATGAACTAGTGTCTTGATGCTTAGCGTCAATACTGTATGAATACACAAATTGTGTTGATGATGTGTGTTTGCTGCTACAGATGTTTCAGAGGTTGTGAGACTTAAAATAAATAAACATGGTTAAAAACTATGGTTATAGTCTTCCACCACCAAAGGCAGTCTCAAGACTTAACATATTTCACCCAGCAGGCCCATACACACCAAAGCAAATTAAGCCTGTTAGGCGCTCAAATGCTAACATTTCACAAATTTCAAGCACTGCTTTTGGCTAGTACCCATTTTAGTTTTACAGGTTGGTGGACAGAGAAAATAGTGGATAAATTGCTTTCCTAAGGCAATCATAGCTTGAGTCTTGGTTGGGATTGAACCCACAACCACTGAATCACGAGTCCTATGCGCTAACCACTGAGCCACGCTGCTTGGAAATTCTTTCTTAAGACTTGGTTTACAGTCAAATCTAGATAACTCCAAACCTGCATAATTTGAATAGATTGTGTACTTGCTTAGTTCAAACTACAGTGGAATCCTGATAAAGTCAACACATCGGGACCGGAAAAATGTGTTGACTTTAAGCAAGAGTTGACTTTAACCATTACAAAGATATATAGAAATACAGAATGGGACTGCGAAACAGTGTTGACTTTAAGCAAGAGTTTCCCTTAAAGGTGTTGACTTTAAATGGATTCCACTGCACATATTTATTATTAATGATCTTGTCTCTCTTGTATAAAAAAATGCTGATAAACCAAACTACAAATAATTTAAAGTTGAACTTTTTCCCCCATGAGGTTTGAAACATCCAGATTGGAATGTGCTTGTTTTGTGGGTGGAGATGAACTGATTGATATATTTTTTTAAAAAGTTATTTTTAAGCTCCAACTCCGTAAAATTTTTATCAATACAATACCAGATTAATACATCTCATGAATGTCAAATTTCAGGTTTTTCAGGTAATAACCGGTTTTTAAATCCATGTATTGTCTATTGCACAACTTGTGTATGTCATGGCATTGGTTCTCTGTGAGATACTCATTTTCAGGTTATATTTCAAAAACGATTTGGCATCCCTTACATTATAGAAAAATGATTGAAAGATTTTTAAGGTATAAAATTAGCAGTGTAGAGGACTATACTGTAGTGTAAGTGAAAATGCCCGAAATGTCTGCCTTTAGTTTGATTCGAACCCTCGACTTATAGTAGTATCATTACCCACCGCCTTGCCAATTTCAGAAGCATTGCCTATATGTACCATGTCACCACTACATTCCTTTACTTACAGAATTGAATTGAATTGAAGGATATTTTTACAAACGCATAAGCTTTGATTGATTGAAGGGTATTTTTACAAACCCAATTCCACTTCAAAGGTGCTCTCAGGGCTTGGGTCCCAATGACAATGTACGGGCTGCCACCCAGAGACTAGCGGCGATACCATGACTTAGCCTCAGCCGGTCACATTATACTGACACCGACCCAACCAGTAGGGGCCCGGACTGTGCTCGGCTGTGGCTCGAACCCGCGACCTCTGGGCGAGGGAGCGAGGCCTCTACCAACTGAGCTATCTAGGCCCCTTTACTTACAGAAACATGTACGAGGGGCATTGTGAAATTGAAAACCTTGATCTTGACAGTCTCATTGAATACACTATAATTATGTTGTACATATAAATAAGTACATCTAGCACCAGCCCGTGATTTTAATTCAAAATTGGAAATTAGTAAGAATTCCAAGATATTGGTATCGCACTCCAAGAAAAGCTTATTTTCTCATATTGCAAATTTATACAACAGAGAAGCTTTATCGTCCCTCTGAGTGAAGTTATAACCATTAGAAGTCGGTGGGCTTAGGGCTTTTGAAATTTTGGAAAAGGAAAAAATGCGTTTCATTTTCAAGTTCAGACAACTAAAAGGTGAAGAATCCTTAGCAACCATATCAATTAAAATTTAACTGAAAAAAATATGATTTCAACATGGATCAAGTGTGAAGACTGTTACGAAATGGTTTTGGCGTCAATATCTAAATTTTAAAAAAGTTTGGTTGTGAACTCCCAATAAACTCAGGAAGCCTATACTGAATCTCAAAACTAGGTTTTGCAACTTACGACTCATTTAGATGGAATGCGGGATTTGCCATTTTATTTTTTTATTTTTTTTAACACACTTTATTAGTCCCTTTCGGGAAATTTTGCTTTGTTACTCAGCGTAACTGTGTCGCCACAAGAGCAAAAGAACGTTTTGTGATATTTCTGTAATGATACAGTTTACGATGATTTCACATCAAAAGTTGTTCCATTATCCAGTCTGAGTTGTTTATTGCTATAATAGTTAATACAAACATGACATAATAACTCAACGTGTAGAGCACCTTAAAGAAAACTCGCTAAAACAGTGCTCTGTGGCGCTAATATATACATCACGGCAGAATAAAGTTACCTTAGACTTTATACTGAAAACGATTGTAAAAGAGTGGAACATGAAACAGAAACGAAGGGGTTACATAACAAATCCTTAAAGACTTTTAAAATATCTAAATGTAATAGATGCACATGTATATGTATTTTGTAACTTGAAAAAGATTGCTATAAACTCTATAAATAACTATCAAAGGCATTCATCAGTCATTGCAGTTTCTTTTTAAACCCAACACACTATTGGTCTCAAAAGCAAAATACATCATTATGGAATCCACATAAAGTCGATACCCTTAAGGGAAATTTGCTTAAAATTAACTCCTTTTTTGCTGTACCATTTTGCATTTTGTTATGGTTAATGTCAACTCTTGCTTAAACTTAACATATTTTTTTTTCAGTCCCAACGTGTTAAGTTTATCAGGATGCCACTGTAAAGTAATATCAAGATAATTCAACATATTGAGACTAGGATGAAATGTTGTGTTCAACAGGGATGCAAGTTTTTCGATTTTTGCAGGAATTCCGATTTTTTTTAGCAGTTTTCTTCAACTTACAAAGCAGGAAAACTTGAAAACATTAAGACCTAAATGTTAAAGAAAACGTCCTAAATTAAGAGTCGTAGAAAATCACTTCTTTTAAGTTGTATAGCTGTGGAGGCACTAGTGCAGCGTTGTAATTTGTATATATCTCTTTCAATTGGTCCATGAAAAGTTCTATAAGGGCACCTACTGAGTGTAAAATTTTCCTGCTTTTTAGCATGGGCCGCTTGCATCCCTGGTTCAAGTAGATTAATAACACTCATACTAACAGCTCTAAATATAATACATGCATAGCAGACACACTTACAAAATGAGACGACCAAAAAGGGGGTTGATTCAAAACCATTGTTTTCCAGAAAATTCTTTTTTGTTATTATTATTATAAAGTAGAAACACTGTATAGAATATTTGGTTTTCCCCATCGTTATGATTTTCTAAATTATCGATAAGTTTAAATTTACATATGAAAATATTTGAAATATCGCCCACTTAAACTTTATTTCAGTTAAGGAGTCAATTTTCATAAACAACATGGTGACCGAATCTTGTGGCGAAAACAAACAACCACATACATTAAATATCGCAGAGATGTAACTCAAAATACAATTGCATGTAGGCCTATAACGTGCACAGGTATATCCTTTAGACCCATCATTAAAAAAAAAATATTTGAAAGATTTTGAGCGGCCGTAATGAAATTACACGTATCAGTGGATAGAAAAGGGATTTAGTTTTAAGTGAATATGCTCGAAATATTATTGCCTTTGGTGTGATTCGAACCTACGTCTTATATTAGTAGCTTCGGCAGCCACCGATTTGCGTCGTGGCGTCGTTGTCTAGTGGTACACGCTCGGCTTTCGGATCAAGAGGTCCGGGGTTCGAGTCCTGCTTTCGGCAGGTCGACTTTTAGTCCTTGAGAAAGGCTATTTACACACATTTCTTCGCCTCACTCATGCTTTAAGTTTAAACGAGTACCCGACTATAAGCAGTGAAAGATCTTGTCAGAATCTTAGAGTGATGCGCTTAACTAGCTGGTCCTCTGTGAGTTCAGAAGGTCGCTTGGTTGGGAATGGCCTGTCGGTGAACCCATGTAAAGCACTTAGAGCACATTAGTGGATAAGCGCTACATAAAAACGCTCTTTACTTTTTACTCTTTACTTTGCCACTGAGAGAAACAGCTTACGTCATGTCACCACTGCGCTTCTTAAACAAGAAGTTTTATGGCTAAGGTCTTTGCTTAGCCTCTCCAAGCGACTCGCTAAATTAAATGGGAAGATCTAAACCGCGCCAAAGGCAACCCTTGCCTGCGGTGGGTGGCGAACCTATAATAAATCGAAGGTTCGAATCATATTCAGGCGGGCATGCTTCACTCCATCTTATCCTCTACGGTAATTCATTTTTATTGATATCAGAATCCCTGTAACCTCAGTTACAAAATGACCACGCGAATAAAAAATATATAATGTAAAACACCAAGAAACGAAAGAGCACCTGTAACCCTCTATGTGTCAACGTGTTTTTATTCAGATCATTTACAATAATAACAACAGAAGATTTCTACATGTGGTCGAAGGTTTTGTGGTCATGAACCTCTTTATAAACGACAGGAGCGGCCCCTTTTCTCATGACAGTGACCCCATCGCCCAGGACGCCACAGTCCAGCTGCTGTAGCGGTTCCGGTTCCTTGCAGCCTACACGCTTGATGTGCGCCTTGAGCGCCTGGCAGTCCGTCTTGCTGTTCCCGCACGTCGCGTACAGACAGTCGTTGAAGATGTGAGGTAAGAATGTCTCGTTCAGGTTCTGCTTGGCGATGCACGCGAGGAAAGTCTGGTTGTGGTACAGGTGGCCACACACGTTGATTGACTGCAATGTAAAAACAACAATTATTTCGGACATTATAATTATTACGATATAATGAGGTAAATGTTTACTAGTTATGAGAATTGTTCTCACCTCGTGGTTATCACTGTCAGTGCGAAATTTTGTATCAAGAGTTCTATAATAGCGTATTATTTCAGGTGCGTAATATTTTTTTCCTACTACGTCACACAAAAATGTGCTTAATCTGCAAGACGGTAGGCGGAGGAAATTAGTGTTTTCGCAAGACTCACGTGATCCTACTGAAATGTACGTCAGAACCATTGGCTGTTTCAACGTTAGCAATAGCACTTACATTGAAAGAAAGCGAGCTAGACAAATACATGTTGTGGTCAAATTTCTTCCTTACTTTAAATTAAAGCGTATAAAAATGCATCCATTATACGCAAACATGTTATATACACAATGTATTATCAAACATTTACGGATGGGTGTCTCTTTAAAAAAATGTGTACTTTACAAGCCCTCATTTTTTGTCTGTTCATTTATTTGCCAGATAACATAAAATTTAATATTCTTTTTTGTGAACCGTATATAAATTTCATTCCGCTGTGTTCCCAAGCCATCCGTTTTTTGCTTGAATTTGACACGCCCGTCTGAAAGAGCGTAGACCTAGATGATATATAGATGATATAAATAGAAGCGGAAGTTTTCACAAAGCGCCCTGTCCATAAACCATACATGTACTTTGACTTCAGCATAACACACGCGCCATGTGAAAACACCATAAAGGCATAAAGGAAAACGAAGAGGACTATACACAAGTAGTGTTAACGTATACAAAACTTACTTTGCTCATATCAGTCGCCGAACACAGCCTTTTGAACTCGATGTTTGCTTTATCACACGCTGGGCAGTGAGAGTCAATCTCGTCTAGCCTGTGTGAGAAGGAAGGTCAAGGTTGTTTTATTTACTTATAAATGCAACATGGGATACCGGGGGCACTACGTGTAGTCTAAGCAAAGAGAATTGAATTGTGAGCAAGAGGGAGAACTGAGCCTAACTTTCTGTGACAACAATGCTAACAAAAGCGTATGCGAATAGAGCCGGTAAACAAAGCATAGGCCTAGTGGTTTAGTGTAGGCTGTGTAGTATGTGTGTTTGTACTTGCTGTTATTATCTTTTGAATTTACCGGCTCTATTTCTGTTGCTATGCAGCCATCTTTGGTCTAAGATACTCTGGGGTTCATCGAATAGAGATAGAAAAGGTACACGGAAAAAAAGGATACTCTGGGGTAGCTGAATTGCAGGTCACCTTCTAAGGACTCATGACACTCTTAGTTGGGGGTCATGACTACCAGACGGTCTCGGCTACCTCTAGATCTACTTATTTCTTTCCTCCTTATATTAGGAATCGAACTCCGGAAGTATGTGTTACAAATCCAACGTTTAATTACTTAGATCCACTGAACCCCATTCAGATAAGGATAAGACCATTATTCCTCTTTGTGAAGCAACTGTTTCTTTCTCCTCCTTTAAATAATTCAGAAAACTGTTG
>BMAT01013269.1:331193-355434 GCA_019649035.1 Elysia marginata | reverse complement strand
TAGAGAAACATAGCTTAAACCATGTCGCCACTACGCTCCTTAAATGTACTAGAATTGTTTGCGTGCGTTGAAAAAATCATAAAGAGAAGTAAACCATTGTTATTTTTCCTCAATTTCGGTTATTCAACGCCTACAAAAAGCATAGAGATTGTGATCCGTGTAAGATATTGTGACCTTTGCATCATTGTCTTGACGAGCTTTAGGCTATTGTGAGATTTATTGCAGTAAATTATAATGCAGGTTTACTTCTGTCAAAATTTGAAAACTCTGCTACATGAAATTTGTGGTATTTACTTCAGCATCAGCTTGAAAAAAATCTAAGAAAAGCTTAAAAATTGTAAAAACCTTTTTAAGATTCTGTTGGAATTATGGGGAAATTTACGGCCACTGTCAGCCTCTGTGGTTGCAAGCGATAGAATGCAAATCTTGAAGCATTAAGTTACTTTCTATTAACAACAAACTACCTTTTGAAATGATAAAAAGCTGTAAAGAGGATGAACTCAATTACAGGCTTACATTCACCGATTCCTTAGGCCTACTTTCCAGGTGCCGGGGTTTGTCTTGTTAACAGAAATAACCTTCATGCTGTTTACTGTGTGGGTTTAGAACGGCGCGACCTATAGAAACGGGCCAAACTGTTTTATGTAAACAATCGGCAATCTTTCTCTTATGTTTGACATTGGCCTGTCAAGTGCTGGCCCATAACTAATTAAGTTTTGTTTAGTTTTCAATTGTTCTAAGTCACTTTAACATGCGAATACATTAGCTCAATATTAAGTTTTTGTTTAAACTCGATTGTTTGGCCCGTGTGTATTGTTCGCGCTAGTTTTGAATGACACTAAAAGAGCACGGCAAAAGGACGAATTGTTATACCGATCACAACATCGGTGAGTATGGACATTGATGCTGGAACTCCGTCGATGTTCACAGTTGAGACAACAGCCAGGCAGTTACTATCATACAATCCGCTCATTGTGATGTTGCCGTTGGTGTAGGAATAAGCGTCATAACTTCCGGCGTTGTTGGACAGTGCATAGCTGGCTAACAACTGGCTGTTTTGTGAAAAGTCGCTGTCCAAGGCATCCTGGGGGTCAAAGTTCAATGTTATGAGCATTTCAGATAAGAATTGACGCCATTGAACGCTAGATTTTTGAAACACAATGCACAGCTGTCCATGCACAGCCCACACATGCGAGATCTTGAACCAAGTTTTTAAAATATTTTACCAGCACTTCATCTGCTTGATGAGATTAAAATACAGCCAAAGACTGTCAATCTTTTCATTTTGACGTTTTGAAAACTTTACTGAACTGTTTTTGATCTGCAAGTTTTCATATAAAAGGGGAATTTTTGTTGCTACCTAATCATTTCATTATGATTTGTTGCTGTATTAGCTTTCCATAGAGAAATGAAGTTTGGGGTCGTTAATACCACTTCCAACAGATTTGCCTGAGTAGATACTTTATTTAGATCAGGAGATAGGATTTCATTGATGGTTATATATGATATGATAGATAAAATGTTAAACAAAGCTCAACTTCTAGCTCTTTTAATCTTCTGGATGTAAATTTTTTTAGAACTTTTGATACCTATCTGAACGTTGTCAGATCAACTGAAAAAAAGTGTACACCAAGCCCATCGGTTTAGTAAGCTACCATCTGCAATGATAATGTAAAACAAAGCTCAATTTCCAAGCATTATACTTTGATGGATGTATGTTTTAAATTTCAGGGCGCAACGTTTGTTGTGCGAAAAACGAAGAGAGTTAAAGGAAGATTAAAAATTATTTAAGCCTAAGTGTCTAAGACTTTTTAACTTTAAAAAATGAGCAAGCCATAATTTTGAACATACCCAAGCCCCGGACATATCTGTTACGGTACACCCGTCTGTGGGGTCGTATATGTACAACTTGAGGTCATTTCCGTCATACAGTGACCATTTACCACCCATCCTGTCTTCGTGGAGAGAAAGCTGACTGTCGGCGTCGTTATAGAGGTCTACAGCGCCGGCAAGTTGGAAGCCTGGGGTACTAACGCCCAAGTTGCGTGCCGTGAAAGATGGAGGCTTGCAAAATGAAGATTGTTGGGCGGAGGTGCTAATTACAGACACGATAACTAATACAGCGGCGAGGAACATCATGGTGGCAACTGGTGTCTTTGTAGAACACGGATCAGAAAATCTCCTGAGTGCAGTTTGATGCCTGGATAAATGACTTGCGGCTTTTTATACATTTCGAGGCAGGCTTTTTTTTCATTTGTTATCTTTCGCGTCGGCAGGTCTATTTTTTTCTCTGCTAAAATAGGATCACTCTGACTAATGTGGCGATAAGAGTTGTTTATGCAGTATTTGGTAATAAGCAACACACAAAAAAATTGTTCACCAAGCAAATTTCAGAGACAGTGCAATAACCTCTTAAGTCTGTCAAAGACGGTTAAATTTAGCAACATTTGTTATTTAAAGATTTTCAAATTTTTTAGAACTTTCTATAGCTGTTGTCTGAACCCTCATGTCAGATGACCTGAAACACAAAAGCGTACATGTGATTCAATCGTGAAGGCCTCAGACATGACCTATTTCCCCTCACGTTTCAGTCATCCGACGTGGGCGACTTGACACCTTCCTCTATTCTTGTTGTAGTTTCACTTCATTGGCTTTTCTCTCTTGTGCAATGTTTTTAGTTTGTCAAGGTCCTTTTAGGGTTTGTTAAGAAAAGTGATACTGCTGCTAGTGAGACATCGTTGTTAAGTAAAAAAAGTTTATGCAGTTCTTGGCCTCTCTCGCGGTTTGTCTCCTTGTGTGTCGAAAATATTGTTCATTGCTTACTTTCCTGGAATTCCTTCATCTCTCCTTAGAATATGCCCAAATATGTGCCAGCGCTCTCTAAGAATTAGATGAAAAGTGGACGCTCGTTGCGTTTTTAATCAGAGACTTATGATTGTCACTGGGAATGTCATTTTCTACGGAACGCATCAAGTTGCTTTTCTTCAGTTTCAGTTGCTGGCTATGTACCACAATAATGTTAACACTGATTCGACTAACGCTCTATATAATTTTACCTCTGTACTGGTTCTGACTTTTTTTTGTCTGAAATCTTAACGTTTTGGAGTTTTGCAAGTGGTACAGTGGAAAGCTGATTTTCTTATTTTGAGATCTTCGCTGTCTCCTATGAGTTTTCCTATTTTTCATTTTTGTATTTACCAGGTTACCTCTTTTCGATTCAGTGTGGCGTATTCTGTTTATTCAGTATTGACGAAGAGATTGCGTATTTTCTAATATTTTACAATGCCATAAAGCCTACGTCATCGGCGAAAAAATTTCCTCCGGGCGTATTCTTTTAAATTCCGTTTTTTTGTTTTGTCTGTGTGGTTCTTGCCTTCTTTTAAGGCATGGTTTAGATATACAAAGAACACCACAGGGCTTTTGCTGTCCACTTGAGGTTTGCCTAAAATGCTTGTGAACGGTTTTGTTTTACTGGCCTCATCTATCTTAGCATCGGTAGTAGCGATACTTACCAAGACGCGTATAATTCTCAACTCCTCTTCGGCGTGGATGTTTTTGAGAATGTCGAGGAAAGCTTTTCTATCGATAGTGTCAAATGACGCCGACGTGTCTATTCCTGTTATACCTATTGAGATTCTAAAAGGTGTTACGATTATCTTTTTTAGTTAGTATTCTTATCTAAATAATTCGGCGCTTATTTTTAGAAATTGTTAAAATTTACAACTGAAATTATGTTATTGATTTCTCAGTCGTTTACAAATGTTTCAAATAAACAAAATTTGAAACTATGAAATGCTGTGTGAGATTGTGCCATAGAAAACTAAGATCAAAGCAACCTAAACCGAGGAAACTAGTTTAAAGATAGGAAGACATGTGAAAAAAAATTTCACGCGGAAAGTGATAAGAGAGAACTAGAGCCTAAAGATAAAGGTATTTCATAAGTACAACTTTTTTGGAAAGGTCCAGGATGTTTCGCAACACCCGCTCTGCTCCCGAACGTAAACAAAAAAAAAGCTTAAACTTTTTAAAGCCTGATTCGCTTCGGTCTCGTGTTCTTTTTTCATAGCTAGTTATTGTGCCTATTATAGTATAGCTTTGGTCCAGAGTAGCTTGTTCGAAGAGTACGATAGACCATTATAGCTCTAATCGAGGATAGCTTGTTCGAAGAGTATGGTAGCTTAGCATAGCTTTGGTCTAGGATAGCTTGTTCGAAGAGTATGATAGCTTAGCATAGCTCTGGTCTAGGATAGCTTGTGCGAAGAGTATGATAGCTTAGCATAGCTTTGGTCTAGGATAGCTTGTTCGAAGAGTATGGTAGCTTAGCATAGCTTTGGTCTTGGATAGCTTGTTCGAAGAGTATGGTAGCTTTGCATAGCTTTGGTATAGGATAGCTTGTTCGAAGAGTATGGTAGCTTAGTATAGCTTTGGTATAGGATAGCTTGTTCGAAGAGTATAGTAGATTAGCATAGCTTTGGTCTAGGAAGGCTTATTCGAAGAGTATGGTAGATTAGGGAAATTTCAGTCTAGGCTAGTTTGTTCTAAGAGTATAATAAATTAGTATAACTCTTGACTAGGATACCTTGTCCCATGAGTAAGATAGATTATCATAGCTCTACTCTAGGATATCTTGTTTGAACTGTATGGATTAGTAAAGCTTTATTCTAGGAAAGCTTGTTCGAGGAGTGTGGTAGATCAACATAGTTCTAGTCTAGGATAGCTTGTTCGTGGAGTGTGATAGATTAGCATAGCTCTAGTCTAGGATAGCTTGTTCGAGGAGTATGATAGATTAGCATAGATGTAGTCTAGGATATCTTGTTCGCAGAGTATGGTAGATCACCATAGCTCCAGTCTATTATAGCTTGTTCGAAGAGAATTGTAGATAAGCATAACTCTTGTCTATGGTAGCTTGTTCGAAGAGTATAATATTTCAGCATAGTTTTAATGCAGGATAGCTTGTTCGTAGAGTATGATATTTTAGCATAGCTCTTGTCTAGGATTGCTTGTTCGAAGAGTATGGTAGGTAAGCAGAACTTAAGTCAGGATAGTTTGTTCGAAGAGTATGGTAGATTAGCAGGACTAAAGTCTAGGATAGATTGGTCGAAGAGTATGGTAGGTTAGCAGGACTAAAGTCTAGGATAGATTGGTCGAAGAGTATGGTAGGTTAGCTTAACTCTTGACTCGGATAGCTTGTCCAATGAGTATGATAGACTGTTTCTTTTTTATTTGTTTTATCTTTAAAGAAGCTCTCATAGTGTTAACGTAACTCTCGGAGAAACTCTTTTTCCGCTACTACTTAATCTTTATTTTCCTTTGTTACATTGTGTATAATGCGCCCGCTGAATTTTAATTTTTAAGGCTAAGAAAGAATTTAGAGCCTCGTCTGCTTCCTCTATCCATTTATCACGTGACCTGATTTGAGCAGTGAAAATTTGGTCCATTTTTAATATATTTTAGCCATAAGGAGAATTCGCGCCCTTTCTTGTTGTACTTGTTCATTTGTTGGTTCTGCAGCTAGTATTTTCTTGATAAATTCTACCTTTGTTTGTTGTGGTATTGAGGTTTTGACCTTATTTCTGCCTAAGTATTTGCTGTACTGTTGATTAATTGCCCTAATTTTTCTGATTTTGCAAGCTTCCACTTTTGATGATGATTCAACTCGTGGTTTTCTGGTTTTGTTATTACCATACTGAATTAGAGCTAGTCGCTTGATCAAAGCAAGGTATTTTGTGGCCATTCACAAAACAGTATTCAAGTTATAGGCAGGTGATCCTTTCAATCGCGGTACCTTATCGCATTGGCAGACTATCAAGTTGTGGTCGGAAAATCCGAGAGATATAATTTGTATTTGTAAAAAATTGCCGTAAAGAGCTTCAGTTAGGAGAAAATCGTCAAGTCAATAAACAATTTTCTTCCTGCAAATTCTACGAGGGTGGGCTAAAAAATAATGCAATTTCGCTTGTTACTTTTATTATATTTGATCCATGCAGCTGAAATTTGGCATGCACACTCTCCAACCATAATAGCTTTCATATGACAGAAAATGGCATTTGTGTGACGTCATTGAGCACCACAAACGCTTACGTCAAAAGAAGCATGTGTAGATTATTCAACTGCTTGTCGGTTGGTTTCATCCCTGAAAGGGGGAGACCAGACTGAATCAATATATCGAAAGCGTTCAGGTAGGCCCCTGATTGCTTCAAATGCGCCAAATCAGAAAGCTGTTAACAAGATGATTTTAGGCAATCGGCGCATTAAAACAAAAGGATATTGCCAAAGAACTTGAAATTTCAAAAGAAAGAGTCTAGCATATCATTAAAGATATTCTCATCTACAGAAAAGTGTCTGCAATGTGGGTGCCGCGAATGTTGACTGATGAGATGAAAATGCAAAGAAAAACAACGTGTGCCGAACTACTGAAATATTATGAGGAAGAGGGCGAGGAATGTATTCATCGGATTGTCACAGGGGATGAGTCCTGGATGCACCATTATGACCCTGAGAGCAAACGTCAGTCAATGAAATACAGGCACAAGAGCTCTCCTTCTCCAAGAGCTCAAAGTTATTTCTGCCAGAAAAATGATGCTGACTGTATTCTGGGACTCAGAGGGAATTGTTCATAAAGAAATTTCTGAAACAAGGAAACATTATCAACCCAGGACGTTATCTTTTTACAATGAGGAAGCTAAGTGTTAGGTTTAAGCAAGTGCGCCCCACAAAGCACGCAATACTGCATCACGACAACGCCAGGCCGCACGCAAGTCGCCAGACTGAAGAGGCACTGCAGAAAATGAATTTCGTCGTAATGCCCCATCCGTCCTACAGCCCAAACCTTGCACCAAGTGACTTTTATCTTTTCCCGAAATTAAAGGAACACCTCAGAGGAAACCATTACGAAAGTAATGAAGGTGTGGAGGCTGCCGTTCGACATTGGTTCAGGCAAAAATGTGTAGATATTTTCACCGACGGCATGCGTCAACTTGTACGTCGGTGGCAGGTGTGTGTGGATCGGGATGGAGACAACGTTGAATAATAATATATGTATGATATAGCAGATACTTTAATCTTGAATTTGATACTATTTTCGTTTGTTCACCTCTAAAAACAAAAGAGTTAAAAAAGAAATGGCATTAATTATCAGCCAACCCTCGGAAATTGCTTTTCTTGAGCATACTTCTCTCTCCAAGAGTCAGAGAGATTATTGGGTTTTGTCCATTCGTCAAAAAGTTTTATTGTATGCGCGTTATGTGGATTTCCTGAGATGATTTCCAGATGTTTTCCATAATTTAGCCTCAATATGACCAGATTTTGGTGTACTTCCCTAGAATCATGCGCTACTCTATTTTTCAACACGCAAGGGGGGGGGAGGGTAAGGTATAGCTATTTTCAAAACCTGCTACGGTAGGCAAATCATTACTCCCGCTTTTAATATATGATCTGTCATTGAAATTGGTCGCATATAATAGAACGTACAATTAATCACCAAGAACACACCGCTGAAACACTCTTATCCATGCACAAAGATGAAATATTGATTGGAAAATGGAGGCAAATTTTATTTCAACAAGTCAAACTATATTTCAAGCACGATCATGTGACACATGCGACATATCTATTTCAAAATATAGGTCAGCATCGGGTCATTTCGTCTAATTGCAGATGAATGCGGCTTCTTGCTGTCTGGCGCTAATCTGGCTCAGATCTGGGTTGTCTGTGGACAAGAATAAATTAATCCCATAGAGTTCAATCAATTTTTTATTGTCATCTTTGGTTCATTGGAGATCCTTCGCTCCTTCGGCTTGGCAATGTCAGTGAAAAGAAGAGATTTAAAGACTTTGCGTTTATTCGGATGAATTTAAATATTATCTTTATATTATCAGGGTTTCTTAGATGGCTAGTATTATCTGCGGTGGTTGATTTGGCATAAACAACCATTAGCCTTTGTTATTATTACTTTCTTTGCTTCATTTCGGTTCTCCGACGCCTAATATAGCATTGCATACAAACTATGGAAAAGCATAGAGTTTCTGGTCTGTGTCAGATATTGCGATCTTTGCATCCTTGTCTGAACGAGCCTTAGGCTACTGTGAGCTTTTCTTTCATTAAAATCTTGCGATCTGGAGGTCGTGGGTTCGATTCCCGACCGTGTCATGTTGCAATTGCCTTGGGAAAGCGATTTACCCTAACTTTCCCCAGTCCACCCACCTGTAAAACGGGTACCTGGCTAAAGGCAGTGCTTGAAATTTGTGGAATGTTAGTATCTGAGCGCCTAACAGGCTGCCGTACTGTAATGCTCTGAAATATGAGTTGAATTGGCTCTTGTGTGTATAGGCCTGCTGGGGTAAATATGTAAAGTCATGAGACTGCCTTCGGCGGTGTAGGACTCTAAACATATTTATTATTTATTTATTTATAATTATAATGCAGGTTTACCTCTGTGAAAATTTGAAAACTGTGCTACGTTGAATTTGTGGTATTTACTTCACCATCAACTTGGAAAAATCTAAAAAAGCTTAAAAGTTGTAAAAAAAAAAACCTTTCCAAATAGTGTCTTAAGATTCTGTTGGAATTATGGGAATATTTATGGCCACCATTAGCCTCTGTTGTTGCAAGCGATAGAATGCGGCGAATTTTAACACTCTTAGTTTCTTTCTAGTTGTAACAAACTACCATTTGAAATGTTAAAAAGCTGTACAGAGGTTGAGCTCAATGACACACTTGCATACACCGTTTCCTTAGGCCTACTTTCCAGGTGCCGGAGTTTTTCTTGTTAACATAAATAACCTAACTTCAGTTTACTGTGTGGGTTTAGAACGGCGCGACCTATAGAAAAAGGCAAAACTGTCTTATGTAAACAAAGGGCCTCTTTCTCCTATTTTTGACATTGGCCTGACAAGTGCTGGCCCATAACAAATTAAGTTTTGTTTTGTTAGCAATTGTTCTTACTCACTGTAACATACGAATACATTAGCTCAGTATTAAGTTTTTGTTTACACTCGATGGTTTGGCCCGTGTGTATTGTTCGCGCTGGTTTTGAATGACACTAAGAGAGCAGGACAAAAGGACGAATTGTTATACCGATCACAACATTGGTGAGTATGGACATTGATGCTGGAACTCCGTCGATGTTCACAGTTGAGACAACAGCCAGGCAGTTACTATCATACAACCCCCTCATTGTGATGTTGCCGTTGGTGTAGTAATAAGCGTCATAACTTCCGGCGTTGTTGGACAGTGCATAGCTGGCTAACAACTGGCCGTTCTTTGAAATCTCGTCGTTCAAGGCATCCTGGGGGTCAAGGTTCAATGTCATGAACATTTTAGATAAGAATTTACGTCAGTAGGTGCTAGAATTTTGAAACACCATGTCAAGTTCATGCAACGCCCACAGATGCGAGATCTTGAAACAAGTTTTTATAATATTTTACCAGCAATATATCTGTTTGATGAGATTAAAATACAGCCAGAGACTGTCAATCTTTTCAATTTGACTTTTTGAAAATGTGGCTGAACTGGTTTTTATATGCAAGTTGTTTAAAAAAAAGGCAATTTCTGTCTTTATCTAATTATTTCATTTTGATTTTTTTGCCGTTGTAGCTTTTCATAGAGAATTGAAGTTGGTGGTCGTTAATCCCACTTGTAACAGACTTGCCTGAGTAGATACTTTTTTAGAATAGGGGATAAGGTTTTATTGGTGGTTGGCCATGATACGGATAGATCCCATTGATTTAAAAAGCTACCACCTGCAATATATATATATATATATATATATATATATATATATATGATAGATACAATGTAAAACAAAGCTCAACATCCAGGTCTTTCAATTTTCTGGATATAAGAACTTTTGATTACTATCTTACCGCTGTCAGATCAGCTGAAAAACAAAAGTGTACACCAAACCCAATGTTTTAGTAAGCTGCCGTCTGCATTTACAGTGTTAAACAAAGCTCAATTTCCAAGTAACATACTTTTCTGGATGTATGTATTAAATTTCAGGGCTCACCAATTGTTGTGTAAAAAACGTCGACAGTTGAAAGAAGATTAAATTTTTTTAGCCTAAGAGTAAAAGTAAAGGACTTTTAAACTATATAATGAGCAATTCGTTAAAATTATTAAGAGATGATTTTGAACATACCCAAGCCGAGGTCATATCCCAAACTGTACATCCGTCCGTGGGGTCGTATATGTACAACTTGAGGTCATTTCCGTCATACATTGACCATTTACCACCCATCCTGTCTTCGCTGAGGGAAAGCTGACCGTCGGCGTCGTTATAGAGGTCTACAGCGCCGGCAAGTTGGAAGCCTGAGGTACTAACGCCCAAGTTGCGTGCCGTGAAAGATGGAGGCTTGCATAATGCAGACTGTTGGGCGGAGGTGCTCATTACAGACACGATAACTAATACCGCGGCGAGGAACATCATGGTGGCAGCTGGTGGCTTTGTAGAACACGGATCAGAAAATCTCCTGAGTGCAGTTTGATGCCTGGACAAATGATTTGTGGCTTTTTATACATTTCGAGGCAGGTTTTTTTTTATTTGTTATCTATAGCGTCGGCAGGTTTTTTTCTTTACTAAAATAGGATCACTCTAACTAATGTGGCGATAAGAGTTTTTTTATGCGGTATTTGGTAATAAGCAACACATATAAAATTGTTGACCAAGCAAATTGGCAAAGACAGTGCAATAACCTCTTAAGTCTGTTAAAAACGGTTACATTTAGCAACATTTGTCATTCAAAGGTTTTCAAATTTTTTAGAACTTTCGATAGCTGCTGTCTGAACACTCATGTCAGCTAATCTGAAAAACAAAAGCGAAGTTTGTGTATTTTTCTATTATTATATAATGTAATAAAGCCTACGTCATCAGCGTATGAAATTTTCCCCGGGAGTATTTTTTTAGTTCCATTTTTGGTTTCGTCTATGTAGGTCTTACTTTCTTTCAAGGCATGGTCTATTTATACAAAGAACACCACAGGGCTTGGGCTGTCCCTTTGAGGTGTGACTACATTGCCTGTGAACGGTTTTGTTTTTTACTAGTCCCATCTATCTTAGCATCGGTAGTAGCGATTCTTACTAAGACGCGTAAAATTCTCAACTCCGCTTCGGCGTGGATGTTTTTGAGAATGTCGAGGAAAGCTTTTCTATCGATAATGTCAAATGCCGCCGACGTGTCTTCCTCTAAAACTGATTGACATTCTCAAAGGTGTTACGGTTTATCTTTTTTAGTTTGTATTCTTATGTATATATCTACGCACTCACCTTTGAAAATTGTTAGAATTTATAAATGCAATTTTGCTATTGATTTCTCAGTCGTTTACAAATGTTTTAAATAAAACAAAATTTGAAATTATGAAGTGCTGTGTGAGATGGTGACATTGAAAACAAGCTAACCTAGAAAACTAGATTAAAGAGATAAGAAGACATGTGAAAAAAAATTTTCATGCGGAAAGTGATAAAAGAGAATTAGAGCCTAAAGATAAAGGTATTTCATAAGTAAAACTTTTTTGGAAAGGTCCAGGATGTTTCGCAACATCCGCTCTGCTCCCGAACGTAAAGAAAAAAAAAGCTAAAACTTTTTAAAGCCTGTTCTAGGAGTTTGATAGATTAGAGTAGCTCTAGTCTAAGATAGCTTGTTCGAAGAGTGTGGTAGATTAGCATAGCTCTAATCTAGGATAGCTTGTCCGATGGGCATAGGCATAGCTTTTTCGTAACATACCTTGTCGAATGAGTGTAGTAATCGAGCACAAATATGGTTTATAATATGCCTTGAGTTGTAGAGCAATGCACCGGACCCTTTTGAAAACGAAATAGTCAATATTTTGCAAAAATGTTCATCGATTCGGCAAAAGTGTGTGCAAGGTATGCAACTTCTCCCTTGAAAATAATTGCTTAGCTGCCTTTCAGATAGTTATAATACTTATACGAGGGACGTCCGAAAAGAAACAGGAAAAAAGGCATAAATTTTGAATCGATCTATATTTTTTAATTCTGTGAACGGAAAACACTAGTGCAATAATTATATTATATTTCACGGTGCAAAGTTTCAATACCATTGATAAATGCACTATTGAACAATACTGATTCCAAGATGGCTACCCCCATCAAAGACTGGTCAAAGCTGGAGGTCAGAGCTGTTGTGCGTCTTTTGTTTCCTAAAGGTATTAGACCGTCTGAAATTTACAAAAAGTAGCAGAAAAATAATTATTAGGGTGCTGTGTCAAGATCTCGAGTGTAACAATGGTGTACTTGGTTTGGAGAGGGCTGAACAAGTCTAGATGATGAGCCAAAGTCTGGTCGCCCGAAAAACATCGACCAATGAGGAGAACACAACTCGTGTTGATGAGCTCACCAAGTGTGACAGGAGGATGAAGATACGCAAGATTGTTTTGAAACTCAAGATTCCAAAGCGTACGGCTCATGAAATAGTCCATGACACTTTGGGATATCAGAGGGTGTCTGCAAGATGGGTTCCAAAAATGTTAACAGAAGATACAAGCTTCAAAGGTTTGAAATTTCACAACGCCTTCTGCTGCGATGCCAACAAGACAATGGAGATGAGGATATGACGCATATTGACGTCTGTGGCCAGCTTGAAAGACATTTTGGAGTTGCTCTGAGCGCGACGCATGGGGACGTCTGTGGTCGGCTTTAAAGACATTTGGGGGCGAAACAAATTTGCTCCGAGCGCGACCTATTATAACGAAATTGGCGACTGAGTATGATTTCTAAAAAAAATTCTGACATGATATCCTTATAACGAAGAGCTTGCGGGTTGTAAATCGAATGTTTTTGCTAGATAAATATCTGTACATGTACGGACCTCTTGCTATTCAGTTCTTCTCCTCGTTATTTTAGGCTCGTTAATAATATTGTTAAGTGTTTTATTTTGAACGTTTATAGAGTAAGATTTTTTAAAGTCTTAGTAAACCTGTTTCAAGATATTAATTATTAAATTCAGTTTATCTCTACCTTACTCTCTTTTCCCATTGTTTGTCCATCTATCTTTATTTATTTAAAAATATTTGTTTCTTTACAATTCAATATATCTGACTGCTAATACCTATTGCTCTAACCTGACGCTTAAGAATTATATTTTGTGGTGAAACCACAGTCAACCAGGTACAAATCGGTCAAATAAATTTGAACTAGAGGCCAGATAGACGATAAAACTTTCACAAAAACCCACCATTTGCTTTAAGATAAGATACCTTACTATAGTTATAGGCCTAAAAATAGCAAGAAGTTTTTTTTTCAAATTTCAGTCTCTAGAGGACCATAAAAATATATTCAAAGGAAATTCCCACTTATGCCAAGTTGACCTTAGTAGTCTCATTTTTTTCTTTTTTTTTTCGTCAAAATTGAATCTCCGATACTTTTCTTGCACTTAACTTCATTTTTATCTCGGAATCACTGGCACGGCTCGACAGATCGCAGACCAAATTAAAAAAAAAAAGTTGTCCTGGCCTGCCTTTCCACTAAGTCGTAAAATTAATATTTTTTTGCCACACAATTAGATCACAGTTATGTTTTGTTTAATTTCCTTTTATTTGCACTAGGGTTGATTTTATCTGTGGTAAAAATTTTCTTTGTAGTCGCTAGATCAAAAGAATAGGTGAAAGTTGCGCAATAATCTGGTAAAAAAAAAGGCATGGGGCTAATTTAAAAGACTGTAGCAAAGTCTGTAGAGGCATTTTTCTTTATCAGCTGCTTTTTAAAAAGTTCAGGCAGTAAAATACTTGGTTCCCACAACACGGGTCTATAGGAAATGAGATTAGAGGTAAAACAAAAGTAACGTCCCTTTTCTAGAAGACAACACCCCAAACTACTATAGTGGTTATTGTACTCCAGACCTAGATTGCAGGGTCTTATATTGGTAAGTTTCTTATCTTTATAAACTATTTGACATCTAGAACTTAAAAAACTAACGAGCTATAAAAAGTTTATCTTCAAAATAAATCTGTCGCATAAATTTTAAAGATTGTATTCATAAGACAGTAGAGAGACACCAGGAAAGTTCCGCTACTCTTGTTGAAATATCATTCCCTATAGTGGCCCGTTGTTTCTAAAAGCTGTTCTTTAGCAGGTTCACACAGTAAAATGCTTGGTCTCCACATCACGGGTCTATAGTGGCCCGTTGTTTCTATGGGCTGTTCTTTAGCAAGCTCACACAGTAAAACGCTTTGTCTCCACATCACGGGTCTATAGTGTCCCATTGTTTCTATAAGCTGTTCTTTAGCAAGTCCAGACAGTAAAACGCTTGGTCTCCACAACACGGGTCTATAGTGTCCCATTGTTTCTATAAGCTGTTCTTTAGCAGGTTCACACAGTAAAACGCTTGGTCTCCACAACACGGGTCTGTATTGGCCGTTGTTTCTATAGGCTGTTCTTTAGCAAGTCCAGACAGTAAAATGCTTGGTAATAATCTATTTGTGTTGGTCTCCAAAACACAGGTCCATAGAGGCATGTTTTTTTTTCTGTTAGCTGCTCTTTAGCGAGTTCGTGAGGTAATTACCTGTTTGTGTCGGTCTCAACAATACATTTCTATAGAGGCCTGTTAATCCTAGTGATTGCTTCTTCGTAAGTTCCTTAAGTTTAAATCGGGGTGGTGATGGACTATTGATTTCTTCAATGGAGACCTAAAGTGGTCTGCTGGTTTTCTTCCTTAGTGCTGGTTCGCAAGTTTTCCTTTCAGTCTGCCATCATTTGGAATGCCTTACCTGAAGATGTAGAAAATGTTGATTCTCTGTAATCATTTAAGGCAAACTTAAGAACGCATCGTTTTAATTAAGCAATTATTTCTTAATGTGTCGGTGATTTTTATGAATGTTTTTAGAAACTAGTCTTTTCCATTTGAAAAATCGAATTTTTTCGAGTATACAGGCCTATACTTTTCATGTGGTATGTATAATTTTAGTTTTGGTGATCTTTAATTTTACCATATTATTTTTCTTATGTGCAGTCTTAGTGATCAATATCACATTTGATGCAATTTCTTTCTCATATAGGTATCTTTTTTAACTTATAGCGCCTTGAGCTTGATTTAAAGAAAAGCTGCTATAAAATTAAATATTTATTATTATTATTGTTATTATTATTATTATTATTATTATTATTATTGTTGTTGTTGTTGTTGTTGTTGTTGTTGTTGTTGTTATTGTTGTTGTTGTTGTTGTTGTCAAGTGCAGAAAAACAAATTGATAAGTAAATGTAATGGTTTGTCTGGGTTGATTTCTGCGACAATTTTCTATAGCGGCCTGTTGTTTCTATCAACAGCTTCTTCTTTTAGCTCAGAAAGTAAATTGGTTGGTAATGGCTGTTTGTAAGGATTTCTATGACCAAGACCTACAGTGGTCTGTTTTTTCTATCAACTGCTGTTCCAAGCTCATAAAATAAAAATCTTGGTAATGACCTGTTTTATTGATTTTTGCAACAAATTTCAATAGTGGCCTGTTGTTTTAATAGATACTGTTTCGCAACTTCTCGAAGTAAATTGGCTGGTAATTCTATGGAGAATAAAGCTCATAAATATGGTTGGTATTAGTTCAAATTAAAAAGTCCAAAAACAGAATTGGGGCAGCGCGGTTAGCACGTCAGACTCGATATCTGGAGGTCGCGGATTCGATTCCCAACCATGTCACGTTGCAATTGCCTTGAAAAAAGCAGTTTACCATAACTTTTCCCAATCCACCCACCTATAAAATAGGTACCCAGCTACAAGCAATTCTTGAATTTGTGATATGCGCCTACAATACGCTGCATATGGGTTAAAAGTGGCCTTCAAATGTACTGGTCTGCTGGGGTATTAGTGGCGCTGCCCTGTGGCGACACAGTTACGTTGATGAAAGAAGCCAAACTTCACGAAAGGGATTAATATAGTGTATAAAATTTTGAATGTATAGTATGCAAAGTTTCCCACACTCGAGACGAGCAGCAAGGAACAAAGAGCAGGGTGCTTATTTTCAATTTAATTCAATTCACGTTTATTCAGTCAATACAAAGTTAGATAAGTACGTGTATTGAAAAATAACAATGCTCAGTCAGGCTTACCGATTCCAACATTATGGATATTATCGTAAAGTACACAATTTTAGTTTATCAGTACATATACATGTATTAAAGAAATGAAATTTTCTCTCTCTCTCTTTCTCTCTCTCTCTCTCTCTCTCTCTCTCTCTATCTACTTACATCAGAATCTAGTTTTTTGTACAATAGAAGAAAGTGCTCAACATTTTTTTTCAATAATGGAGCTTATATTTTTGTATGTAGAATCTAGCTTACATTTTTGCCGACATATCTGTTTCATCGACCGTTAGGACGACTTTTCAAGGCAACCTATTTCATCTGGGTCGTTAGTCTGCTTATGTTGGCTGTGCGGTGCACATCGTTCGTTACATCCACGCACTTAGCAACCCCCCCCCCCCAGTTATAATGAAAAACCTAGCCCAAGGAATAGAAAAACGCCTATCCAATAATTCTGCCAATGCAAAAATATTTGAGGAAGCCACATCAACATACAACGCAGCACTCAAACAAAATGGACACACGAAAGAACTGTCATTTGTGGGAAACAAAAGCACCGAAAAAAATAACAACGTAGCAAACAACAGCTTAAATGAAACCACCGACAAAACAAGCCAGAAAAGAGCAACAGAAGGGGCCGGGCACACAAGGAAAAGACGAATCACTTGGTTTAACCCCCCCCCCCTTTGACAAATCGGTCGCCACCAACATAGGAAAGAAATTCTTCACCCTTCTCAGCGCATGTTTCCCTCATAACCACAAGTTGCACAAAATAATAAACAGAAACACCATAAAGCTAAGTTACAGCTGTATGACTAATGTGAAAAACATCATCACAAACCACAACAAAGCCATACTGAAGAGCAAAGAAAATCAAAATACCACAGAAAAACTATGCAACTGCCGAATAAAAAACGAATGTCCGCTGGAAGGCAAATGTCTACAGAAAAACGATGTGTATCAGGCAACAGTAAAGCAAAAAAAAAAAAAAACCAGAACAAGTAGACACGTACATATGAACAACGGAAAATCATTTTAAGACTAGATACAATCAGCACAAGTCAAGCTTCAGATTATCACACAGAAAATTCGACACAGCACTTAGCGAACGAATATGGAACCTAAAGGAAAACAAAAAGGAATTTGCCCTATCATGGAAAATAATAGAAAAATCTAACGCCTTCTCAACATCAACGAAAAGATGCAATCTCTGTCTACTAGAAAAATACTACATCATTTCAAAAAAACCAAGCCTAAACAAAAGGAAAGAACTGCTAGGGACGTGCATGCATCGTCGCTCCCATTTGCTTGCGCACGCATGTGCACTGCACAGCCAACATAAGCAGACTAACGACCCAGATGAAATAGAATGCCTTGAAAAGTCGTCCTAACGGTCGACGAAACAGATCTGTCGGCAAAAATGTAAGCTAGATTCCACATACAAAAATATCTATCTATCTATCTATCTATCTATCTATCTATCTATCTATCTATCTATCTATCTATCTATCTATCTATCTATCTATCTATCAATCTATCTATCTATCTATATATCTATCTATCTATTCTTTTGTCACAACGAACAAGAAAATATATGCACTTCTCCTTTTTAAGCCAAAGATTCAGTTATAATAATCTCTTAATTCTAAATCCATATTCTTAATTCTAGATCCGTATTCTTAATTCTAGATCCATTTTCTTCATTCTAGATTCACATACTTAATTCTAGATCCATATTCTTAATTCTAGATTCATATTCTTAATTCTAGATCCGTATTCTTAATTCTAGATCCATTTTCTTCATTCTAGATCCATATTCTTAATTCTAGATTCATATTCTTAATTCTAAAGCCATATTCTTTGCACACGGCATAATGAGGTAGCCTGCCTTCGCTATCCTCACCACCTTTAGTTTCGCCGAGTCTTTAGAGACCTGGCTATCTATTAAGTGGTAGGAGAACACAAGGAATGCAATATTATTAAATTTTGACCGGACCGGGGATCGAACCCCGGACCTCTGGGATACCGGTCAACCGTCGTACCGGTAGCGCCACCCTTCACTCCTTGGGTGTCTTTACCTTCACCTGGCGGTGTCATCAGGAACAGTGCTGGCCGCTCTATAGGATGTCCTCACAAATTGCCTCAAGCCGTCTTGGTCTCGGCTAAGTCTGACCACCTTCCACAGTTTCTTGCCACTGATGTCTGTGGTGTTTCTAGCAAGTGATGAAGGTGGCCGTCCTCTGTCTCTCTTTCCTTCAACTTTACCTTGGGGGACAGTGGACATCAAGTCTGTTCTCTCAATAGGGATTGCGAGTCAAACATATTTTAGTTTCCTCCGCTGCATGAGTTTTAGGAGGTTACATTTAGTACCCAACCCATTTAGCATGCTTTTATTTTGAGCGCCTACTCGTCCATTTAAACCTTAGCAGTCTTCGGTAAAAACACAGTTCTGCTGCTCTTATCTTCTTTCATCCTCTTCCTTCATTGTCCATGCCTCGCAGCTGTACAACATCACTGACAAGACAAGACATTTTAAGAGTTTTATCTTAAGGTCTGTTGTTATGTTCTGGTCTTTCCAAATATTGATGAGTTGAACCATGCTATTATTAGTCATTCCAATTCTCATCTGTATGTCTTGTGAGCATGTTCCATCGTGAGTCTTGACCTAAATACCTGAATACTTAAATAATTAAACCTAGATATTTAAATTTCTTTATATTTTCTAGAACGATTGGGGGCTTAGCATGGTCCTTAAATGTAGACGCACTAAAATCAGTAAAATATAAAATTATTTTTGAAGCCCCGGCCCATAGCAATAAAAATATCAAGGGTGAAGGCATTGAATGATGACAAGGTAAATAAAAGGTTTTAGAGAATTATACGCTGCAATGCTAGTTTGACGAGGAGGTACTTATTGGTCGATTGGTTTTAGACCTATTCTAACATTACTAGACTTCGTTCTTTTTGGCCGAAACAACGAATCCATGTCTATTGTCAATCTCTTTACTTTTTGAGAGATATATGTTTGAAACAGTATATGACATAAAAGGCTCGTCGATAAAAAGAAAAAAAAGACAATAAGACACATAAATGTATTCAAATTTAAAAGAGAATCAGCTTATGGAAAAAAAAAGTTCAGGATTTTGATCCCACATTCTGTTTAAATCAAAGGTGTGTGGGTTTTCCATATAGGTATTTCGTAATACACGTTTTACCAACTTGCATTGTGTGATTAATCAATTGTTATCTTTTTTTTTTCGAATTTTCGGGTCTCTCCAAACCAAAAATTGTACAGGATGCAGATAATTATACATTTTTACTAACAAGTATGGTAATGTGTTTTCCCATTTCAGTTGACGTTGGTTTTAGAGTTTGACTTTCTGCTAAAGAAAAAAATGGATTTACATGAAGAGCAGTTACTGTTGGGAGATTGACACATTTGACTTTACAAATTGAACCTGAAGCAGTTTTTACAAAAAAATGAACCTTTCAATAACTGCAAAAGAAACTCCTTTAAAACTGTAAAGGTAGTTGAAAAAGAGTTAAATACAATGTAGTTAGGCAAAGCTATGGGTCTAGATAAAGTATCTAGTGTTTTAGGAAGAGACAGGGAGAGCGAGAGAGAAAGGGGATAGAAGTGACAACAAAAGCGAGGAAAAAACATAAAAGAGAACCACAAACGAAAAAAAAATGAGAGAGTGAGTGAGGGAGAGAGAAAGGATGTGAGAGAAAGACAGAGAAAGGGTGTAGAAAAGACAATTAATGAGAGAGGGGGCAGAGAAAGAGAGAGAGGGGGAGAAAGAAAGAAAGGGTGTAGAAAAGACGACTAATAACACAGAGAAAAGGCAGCATAAGTAGAGGAAGCTTAAAGAGGGTAAGATAGTCGCTGTGATATGCCGAACAGTAAGATAGTCAACGTTCAAAGTTACTAAACCCTGACCTGTTACAAAACAAACGATTGCATTCACCATTCGAAGTAGTGCCAAAGATTTTAGATTGTTTGCATTTACTCCGAAGGTTTTCCATATAGGTATTTCGTAATACACGTTTTACCAACATGCATTGTGTGATTAATTAATTGTTATCTTTTTTTTTTGAAAAACATTGTAGTTTTGTTACACACAACTTACTCTTTCTACTCTATCCTTCGTATGTCTAGCTCCTGTCCAACAACACCCCTCACCTCTCTATATATAAAAGTACACTGAGAAGCTCTATTGCGTTTGCACCTTTCTGCCTACATTTTAAGGAAAGTGTCAGGCGCCACACACGCCAAACGTATCCAAATACAAAGGGGTGAGGACAAGATCCCCACAAGTACCTTCGTTTTGACATTTGACTCCTCAGCTCCGCCTACCCATATCAAGGCTAGGTACCTGAGGCTGAACGTAAGGTACACCGATGAGATGCTTCAAGTGCCAAGATACGGACATGGGAGAGAAAAATGTAGAAGGGAAGACCCTTTATGTTGAAGATGTGGGCAGGTAGGCTATGCTGCCTAGAACTGCAAGAATGACTCACGCTGTGTAAACTGTCGAGATGATCATGTGTCAAGCGACAAGGTATGCCCTAAGTATGCCGAAGAGCAGACTATATTGCGCTACCGGGCCTACAACGGAGGCATATTCTAACTGGCACGAGCGGCAGTGGTCCTGGAGGTTGCGAAAGAGGTGAGGCCAATGACATTTGCCCAGGTGGCGAGGAAAGAACCCAACCGTGCCCCTGTAGTGCTTCCGCAGTGAACTCCACCAAAACTCCGCAGGTGACTCGTGGCACAAGGGCGGGAGATTGATGGATGAGGACCCAGGATTTAGCTCCAGCCAGGGCTAGTCGTAGCCAGAGTGTTACAAAGATTGCTGCGGAAAAGAAATCCAAGCGACTGTAGCGAGGAATAAGTAGATGGCATGGATTCAGACATTAAATCGACTCCATCTGGAGTGTCCCAATAGACTTTTGTCGTGTTGGCCATGAGGCGGGTAAAGCGTCCCCACCTCACCCTGTCCTTTCCCAACAGTTCTCTCCTTCCCACCCTCCCCTGAGGGCCCTGCCCCACGGGATTCGGACAGTTGGGATATGGAAACCGATCTGGGATCCGCCTTAAGTGGGGATCTCCGTGGGTGTCCATTGTCCTCCCTAGTTTTAACTAAAGTGGCAGGAGATCGCACAGTTTCTCTTTTTTCCACTGAGTCCACCAAGGTCTTGCAAGTCCTCTATCTGGAGCCTTGCCGGGCAAGTGAGATTTTAATTGTATAGATCCTTTAAATTTTTATGACTACTACGAATACTCTACAGTGGAACGTCCGTGGCCTCAGTGCCAATCATGAGGAATTTTTAGCTTTAACCAAAAACTGTAATATCAAGATTATGGCTATCCAGGATAGCAAGTTCCCTAAAGGACGCCCCCCCCCCTCGTGGCTTCCAACTACTCAGCAGTGAAGATCCATTGAGGGGAGCCTCCATTTATGTACGCAACTCAATGAGGTTTACAAAATTAAACATAAATACTAACCTGGTCCCTGTAGCGGCAAGACAATCTTGTCCAAAGGCAGTGACAGTGTATTCTATATATCTCCTTCCAGGAGAAAATATTTCTACAAATTCACTTACTGATTTGGTGCAACAATTATCTATACCGTGTATACTCTTAGGAGATTTCAACGCTCACTCACCTTTGTGGGGTGATGAGCGGCTGGATCAGTGGGGAAAATGATTGAAGATTTTCTATATTCAAATGAGGATATTTTGCTTAATGATAAAGTTCCAACTTTTACCCATTCTGCTTTTGGTAGTACGTCGGCTATAGATCTAACTACAGCTTCACCAACTATTGCTTTGGACTTTTCTTGGTCTGTTCGCGATGGCTTGTGTGGAAGCGATCATTTTCCTATTATATTATCATCTAATACAAATTCTGGTCAGGATGATGTCACTTTTTTATTTTAAAAAAGCAAACTGGCAACTTTTTGGCGACCTATGCCTCAAGTCTATTGGCGAGGCTTTGACAAAATACGAAAATCCAACTGAACAACTTTCTAGCAAACTCCTCAAAGCCGCTAGAGCTTCAATTCCTACATAAAAAAAACAAGAATCTCACACGAGTTCCTTGTTTTAACAAGGATTGCAAAACTGCAATAAAAGAAAGAACAAAATTCTTTTTCTGAAAATTATCCCAGACACTTCCAAAAAATTGAAACTGCCAAAGAAAAGGCAGTTTGGGACTTCTCTTCAGATAGGGCTCCAAAACAGTTTGTGTGTTTTTCCACAATCAAAGGCTTTATGCTGAACCCTCTCTCTTTCTGAATGGCCAAGCTATTCCTGTGAAGGAAGCGGCGAAATTTCTGGGCATCAGATTCGATAAAAAGCTCACTTTTCATAATCATATCTCTCTTTTGAAAAAAAATGTCAAAAGTATCTAAATTTACTACGTGTTGTGGGGCACTCTGGCTGGGGTGCAGATAAAAACACTCTTAAAACTTTATCGAGCTTTAGTTCGATCAAAACTGGACTATGGATCCATAGTATATGGATCTGCCAAAAATCACATACTGAAGCAGCTAGATCCAATTCATCATCAAGGTCTACGTATAGCACTAGGTGCTTTTCGGACTTCCCCAGTAAAAAAGCCTATATGCTGAAGCAGGAGAATGTTCTCTTGCTCTCAGACGACAAAAACTGTCAATGAACTACTATTTGAAAATTAAGCCTATTCCAAACAACCTGTGCTAGAATACAATATTAAATGCCCCATCACGCGAACTCTTCGCTAGGTCCAATACGGTTCCACCTGTCGGAACAAGAACACTCCCCGACATTCTAAATGCAGATATTGATCCTAAAAGAATAGACGATCGATGTGGAAAAATCCCTGCCCCATGGAAGGAACACAACATAACATTTGATCTTTCCCTAACACCACTCAAAAAAGAAAATACTAAGCGAAATGGTATTTCGACAAGAATTTGCTCAACAAAGAGAAAAATACGCCGCTTATAAGGAGGCCTTCACTGATGGGTCGAAAAGAGAGAAGGTAGCAGTTGCCTCCTCCTACCCAAAAAATCCTGATAAACCAGAACAGACTCGTCTAAACGACGATTCCACTGTTTTTAAAGCGGAACTCGAGGGTATATCATTGGCCCTTAAATATTTGAAACGAAAAAGAATTTTAAGATCTGTAATTGATATTGACAGCCTCTCGCCCATACAGGCCCTAAAGGGGAAAATTTTAAAAAATAAAACTGTTGCTCACATCTATAATAACATCATAATGACCCCTTGGACTATAATCGTCCTGGTATGGATCCCTTCTCATGTGGGAATACCCGGAAACGAGAAAGTGGATGAACTTGCCAAACTAGCGCTCAATCAGGAAATGCACGGTGATAAACAAGTCATCTGGTCCGACCTAAAACTCAAAGTTAACACGAATCTTGAACACCTGTGGCAGACGGACTGGGATACTGAAGTCGACAATAAACTTTATGAAATTAGACCAAATCTTTAAAAAAAAAGACTCGATTTTTATTAAAGACTGAGCAGAAAACAGGAGACTGTTGTGAGCAGACTCCGTATCGGCCATTCATGGATCACTCATGAATACCTTTTAAAAGGGGAACAACAACCCTTTTGTACAGCTTGTGAATGTCCTTTCACTGAGAAACACATTTTAGTGCAATGCGCAGATCTTTTGCTAAGCAGACAAAAATATCATTAGACGATATGCACAGACTATTCCGAGAGGTGAAAGTCTCTCAGATTTTGGAATATCTGAAAGAGATTGGATAATATAGCAAAATCTGAAAAAAATGTATAGTAAACTTTTACAACTTGTAAATAGTATCTTAGATTTTTAAAACTTGATTTTAATACATGAGATAGGTTGGCAAGTTCATAGTATCGAAGTAAACAAAATTTGAAGAGATCGTAAGCCCTGAGATCATCGCTAATGATGGACTGGGCTTGTAAAAATTTCAATCAATCAATCAATCAATCATTTGCATGAATAGCAAGTTATGCACAATGGAGTTGTGAGATTTCATGCTGAATTGTGAAGAATAGCATGACTGTCTTTAAAAGTAACGGCCTATGTTTACCTGTTTATAATCTCTCCTCATCCCGGGGTCTCTCAAAGTTGGATCTCATTATGAGTCGAGTGATCGCTAAAGAATAGGAATACATGTATAAGGTTAGATCACGCTGGTTGAGAATCACACACACACAC
>BMAT01013269.1:272699-293101 GCA_019649035.1 Elysia marginata | reverse complement strand
GCATGTGCCCATAGAAATTTTGGGTGGTTTTAAAAAAAAAAAAAACATTTGTAAATTATACAATAAAATCGTCGGCGACATCATGTACTAGCGTAACTGACATTTTGGGCAAAATCGACCTAACGCCACCATGCAAGTACACATGTCATAATCTAAGTCCTCTTAAATCAGTTGAGTTAGTCGATTTGATTATTAGTTTTCGAGTTAGAGCATATTCGCCAACTCTCACAATACAAAACAGTTAAAAAACTTGAAACGGCTCTCTTGCAAAAGTAGCAAAATGTTGGTTACGCTAGTACGAGATATCACAGACAAAATATAGTGGTAGATGATCAAAATTAGCTCAGCAGTTATAAAAAGGTCATGTTTTTTCATGCAGAGTTGAGAATACAGGATTTATAGTGCCACACTGCTGGTATCGGCTCTTTAGCATTTGAAGAAGCTGTTGAAATTGATTACTGGTTAGCATTTGAACTTTGAAGTCAAATTATTCTATGTTTTGTCCCATGAATGTTTTATTACCTAAACTATATCAAGACCTCTATTGTTTAGGTCAGTAACCATAACAACCTAAAAATTGGTCTGTTTATGAATCAAATATATCAATAATTTAAAAAAAAAGGTTTGAAAATTTCCAGTTCTGTTTTTGACAAGTTGCTGTTAAATTGCTATTAATTAGGACTAAATTCTTTATGTTTACAATACATAAATTTATACAGGCAGGTTTCAGAGCTGAATCAGCAATACCTTAGCACTGAGTTCATCATTGATAACCAAATAAAAATTATGATTTCTCATGTAGTACTTGATCCAACCCATGAATGTTAGATGAATACATGGTGTATAATTGAACAACAGTAACTGTAATGTTATCAAGTTTTCTTTTACAACCTGGAATGGAGTACTTTTCCACTTCACATATATAGTATGAAGACAAACGGCTTATAATCTTGTTACTGAAAGTGAAAACAGAAAATCTTTTCACATCACGTTTTTTTCAATAGGGTTGTTTCTGGAGAGTAAGACGGTAAAGACAAAATGCTTTAAGATGGCAATGAAAAATCAATCTAATGAAATATTTCAATGTTGGCACAGATTGGCAATTAACGTTATGTCGTGATGAGCTATAACTATGCCTCGCGTCCAGGGTGAATGATAATTTCTGACTATCGAATCACTTGCCCTGGACGTAAGACGGGTATGTATATATTGTTGCTGTACAGTAATAATAATAATAATCATGAAATACAAAACAATGGCAGCAGCAAATTATTTCAACACTAGAAACTGAACGAGGCTCAACAGCAAAGAATTATGACTAAGTACAAGGATGCTATTTGACCAGTCGTAGTACTTGTAACAGCGGCTGCAGCAACAACAACATATATATCTATACCAGTATTTTCTGGGTATAAAAAACAACTTATGATGTTGATGTTAGACTTCAGCCATCGATGCTTGATATGTACAGAACAATCCCATTTCAGGATGACATGGTGAGACGTATAAATGAGTAAAAAAAAAAAAGACCAAAACAAATAAAAAAAAAAGAAAGAGAACCAGACGCATTAGCCGAGCAATCAACTAGAAAATTGAAACAGAAAATGACTAGCAGTAGCAATAGCCTTTCATTTGAAACTGTTCATAAGAAGCACATGGTGTGTATGCAAAGTGCAATAACTGTTGAAATAGATGCTTCAAAGGATACAGAAAAGCCCTTCATCAATTCACTTTCATCTAAATTGTAAAAATGTACCTGCTTAGGCTAACCGTAATGCATATTTTTTATTGTAATCTTGCAAAAGATTATTATTATTATTTAACATCATTCCGGTGGGCCTCTACATGCCAGGCTCTTTATAAACTTGCATTGTATAGCTGTGACCCACAATACACCTTCATTTTTTTTCTCTTTCTCTTTATCTTTCTAAATATATGCTTGTGTTGAATGCTTTGTTAAGAACATTTTTAAAGGTTAAGTTTAAATTAAGATGTCAATTTTCAATACAACTCTACAAAGGAAAACAAGTAGCTTCCAAAACAGCTAAAGTTAAAGATGATCATAAGCAATGGGCAAACTTCAATGATAAAATAACAGCTTAAAAGCCACAAACATAATGCTGACAAAAGCAACAAAATTTTGAGCACAGCATCAAAATTTTTTAGGGTTCATTTTCAATTAATGTGAAAGATGTGAACAAAAGACAAGGATTAAAAAAGAAAGGTAAACCTTATGAACCGAGACCATGGCCATTAAAACAAAGCAACAACTGTGAATGACACAATAACAGGAAAAATAGTTGTGAAGGTTTAAAAGAAGAAAAAAACTTGCCTTAAAATTTAACATAAAGCCACCAGAATCAAATTTGTTTAAAACTTTTCTTCAATTTCTCCAAGATGTGAATCACAGTAAAGGCTTAATCTTAAAGGTAGCGAACACTAGAAATTTATTTTTTCTCATTTCACTGATGAAACAACCACTAGGCACATTTTCGGAATTCTCAAGACTAACTTAAATAATGTGTTTACTAAGCCAACTACCATACAAAAAATTTTCCTGCTTGCCGTACAAAAAAATCGCAGCTTCTAGTTTACAACACTTCAAAAATTTTAGGAAATGTTTAGCAGTTTGAAACAACTCTAAAGTGATTTAACTTAAAAACCTCAAACACAGAGATTGGATTCTTTCTCATTATTTCCAATGATAATTATTTCAGGTACGTATATATTCTTTTTCTAAATACAATGAAAAGTAATACATGATTTCCTTTGGCTCGTCCAACAATAACTACATGTATTTGTCTTGGTAAAGACCCATTCTTAGAACCCAGTAGAAATGGCAAATGTCATCCCTTGGATGTCCTGCCTCTGTTACCATACTAGAATTTTCAAGAATCTATGACGCCATCTGGTCATTTGGCACTCGGAACTGTGTAAACAGTAATTCCGTTCAAGTAAACAGATTCTTGGTCCCGGTTTGATTAATGTCTTGTTATCACTCAAAGTAAGTATTAAGTACATAAAAATAATCTTAAATTGTTTTGTTTTTATTCTTAACAATCATGAGATATCACCCGTTTTCAGTCTGCTATTTGAAACAGTGTATAATAAATAATTGCATTAAAATAACAACCACTTTCTCATCAAAGCCAGATCCATGACAATACATTATACAGTGAAGAAAAAAAAACCTATCTATAGGCCATTTACAAAGAAAAATAGAGCCCTTGAGTTAGCAAATCCCATCTATCTTCCTGCATTTAAAAAAAATATATATATATATACCGCAAAAACCTGACAGAACTATGAAATTTCTGGGTGAGACCCAGTATTGTCCAGTATCCGCCTAGTTCCTGTTCCCTTGAAGTAAACTCTAACAGGCCTAATTTAGAAAGTCTAGGCCTGCTTTACAATCTGGGTCTGATCATAAAGAGATATTTCCCTGCAAATTGTTTGGCCCTCTGAAGTAAGGCTTGTCAGTTGAAAAATACAAATGAGGTGGGTTTTTCAATGCCTGAAGCTTTAATAACAATCTTTGGAAAGGACCGGAACCCAAAATGTATCCTAAACCATGTCCCTATGAAGGTGGCATATTCATGTTAAAAATAAAAAAAAGGGAAACTCACCATATCAAGTGATAAATAGGTGTAAAACGTTAGCTTTCCCTGATTTACACAGAACTTCTTTTTTTTTTATATAAAAAAGTATTGCAAGACAGACATATTCTCAACCACAAGAAACAGTTTCAGTCAATTTCCATTTTCCAAAAGTTGACCGAATGATTGAAAAATGTAACCACTGGCTGCGAGCTTTGCTGAGTAACATCGCTGTCTGACAGAGTCAAAGATGGCAGCTCTGACGCTGGTGGCAGGAGTGATAATGAAGATGGTCTTTGCATAGACTTTGACACAGTTTGATCTACACCCGCAGACTTTTCAGTACCGACAGTGGATGATGCAGGTGATGACTGGACTGTGTTGACAAGACTGCCATCAGAGTCTCCCAGCTGCTCGCAGACAGGATCTACGTGCCTCAAGTGTGAATCTAAGCTTTGTCCAAGACCGAGCTTGTAATCCCCAGGGTCCCTAAGGACAGCTGGATCTGTAGCCATGGCAACATCCTCGATAGTAGGGAAGGTCCAGTCCCACATTGGGGAGAATGGTCCTGAGTCAAAGCTCTGGAGGTTAGCTCTGTCAGCGCAGCCACACACTTTGCACAAGCACGCCTGCCGAGACGGCTTCGAGATCGAGGATACAGACTCAACGCCGAATGATTGGCTGAGCATTGAGTCTCCATCACTCCAGCCGCTGTCAGTAGTAGCACTTCCTACAAGATTTTCCTGTTGTCTACAATCTTCGGAATTCTCGGTGGTATAGTCACTGCCTAACAAAATATCATCCCAGAAACGTTCTCCTTCAGGAGCTAGGCTGAAGAAAGATGAAACAGAAGACTTGGATGACGAAGCCGAGAGAATGTGAATGGGTGAAGATGGAATTGTGCTCTGGTTATAGGGTGAATCCCAGCTAGAGGTAGGAGTGGGAAAAACAAAAGTCTCCTTTGGCGTGGCAGCCATTACATCACTATTGTCAGACCTGAGACTAGACCTGCGACACGAACGACGACAGTGACACACAACATCACTACTTCTGTAGCTGGCCATGCTTAATCCAATGGGGTCATAACGGAACACCTTAAAGCTGCCAGGCACAGAATCCTCACTAACACAAAACAAACTATTTCTCCTGTCACTACTACTAGCACTGTCAACATTAACACTTTCTTCTACACTATGGCAATTGTTTTTATCCGGTGGTGACAAGTCTGCCGAGTCCTCGAGCCTGCTCAAGGGGTGTAAACCACCTGGGCTGACGTTAGCACCAATAACACAGTTAGCTTTATCTTTGATTTGAGCGTCTGGTGGACAAGCAAGGGCGTTGTCCACAGGTTTTTCAGCAGTTCCTGATCCGGTAGAATCCACGATAAGATCTTGAGAGGGAAGGTCACGGCTGGAATCTAGTACCTCTTCCTGTTGGACACTCGCAGGGTCGGTAAGCGTGAGATGAGAGGCAGCACATTCCTCGCACTCACCAGCGTCCAGATAAACAGCTGAGTCTCTATGCCTGACTTTCGTCTCCTCAAAAACTCTGGTACCCATGTCCCCTGCGACACACGACACCTGAAAAACTGCATCCTCATCTACAGCTTCTGAATCGGGTCGGTCAAAACTAATAAAGTTTTCATATGGTTCATCTGCAAGGGAATCCAGGCGAAATATTTTTCTGCCTGCGCCAAAACCTTTCATGTCAATGCTTTTTTCAGAGGTGTAATCAAAACTGTTCTTTACACAGCAGGCTTGAGCTCCTTTCTTAGGAGATATGTACACAACATGAGTGTCTTTAGGTTTTTCAATCACTGCCTCTCTCTGGCTCCTGCTATCTGCTTTAGAGCTTGTTCTACCCGACGGGCTGCTAGCACCAACTTCAGACCTTTTCTCGGTGTTCTTGTTCTTTCCGCTGCCCCTGTTCCCCACCTCTGACCCGCCGGGCGCCGCTAGTCATTGCTTCGGGATCTCAATCTGTAAGTCCATTTTTGTGACGACTGTAGATGTGGTGGTGGATGACCCACTGGTGGCTGTAGTGGTTACCGCCGTGCTGTTGCTGGCCGTCAAACCACTAATAAGGGCCAGCTCCGCGTCTGATAGAGCTGGGATCGGGTCACGCCAGTAGGTGACCCCAGTGAACTCTGATGCTGCCCCACGATCCACATGATCTCTGCAAGGGAAGAGATGGTCCACCAGATCGGACATGTCTGTGTATCTGTGAAGAATATCAACAGATAGATTTGGTTCTGCTGTTCAATGGAAACAATAAAACACCTGCAAAGTTTCACAATGTTTGTCAACAAATGGCCAAGACAAAAGCTTAGGAAAAAGTTTTTTTTAAATAAAAATCTACTATTTAACTAATAATTAGTATTACCTGGTAAGGTACTAAAAAACAAGCTTCTAAATAAATTGGCAAACACACAAGGTATAACAAAAATTAAAAATAAATTGAACTTTATATACTCTTTCAATACACTGGTGTTCATGTCAAAGTAAAACAAAAACTATCAACAGATATCTTTTTCTTCAAATGTATGAAACCTAATTATTTCCTTACACAAAGTATCTTTATTATCACCCCACTATAGTAAAATTACATTGTCTTTTTAATCAAATCAACATCACTTACGAGGAGAGGAAGGTGAGAGACAGGTCATGCCTCAGCTGGCCTTGAGGGTTGATGGTGAAAATTCTGGACTTGGGGATGTCCAGAGCCCTGTATGCTATCACATCCTGGAAGATAAAACCACAAGATTAGAACCACTGGTGTAACTGGCTTCACCAGAGACGATTCTCAAACTTTGTAAACAGAAATTTTTTTCCTCCCCGTAAACATGCTTAATAATAGACATCAAAGCATGATATAACCTGAAAAAGTTGTCTGACTGGACAGCAAACAGCAGCTAAATAATTGATCTCAAAATCTTCAAGAAAACTGAAAAGTAACTCGTAAGCTACTCCAAATAAGGACAGTGTGAAACAGCGATAGCTTACAATCAAAAAGCCGAAAAATTTTAGACTCTATAGCTGCTCCTAAAGAACTTTCGATAAACCAATTAAAAAAGATAAGATACAGTTCTGTCCTAGGGCTTAACCAGCTATAAAAATCAAAAGAAGTTTTCAATTTTCCACAAATCTCAATTTTGGAGGTTTTCTTTTACATTTTGTTCAAACTTTCCTGCCTCTTTAGCTAAAAAATTGCTAAAAATTGGAAAAACTCGCATCCCTGAAGCATGCATGTCATGCTTGAAAACAAAGACTAAAAAATTTTAATTCTTTTTTTTTTTTCAGGTCAGAACAATAAAAAGACATTCAGGTTTATCTGAAATCATTCATTTGACAAATTTTCACTTAAACTTTCTTCTGAAACTACCAGAAGAATTCAAAATGCTGCAAGATACAGAAAACAATAGAGAGAATCAACAAATTACAAGGCTCCGCCCCAAAGACTCACGTTTAGTTTGTTGCCAAACCCAGCAATAAATGGAGAACTGGGGAACAGATCCGCAATATCCTTCAGGCAGCTGATCTTAAACTCTTCTGGGTTTTTCAATATCACCTCCCTGCAAAAAAAAACAAAAAAAAAACATCATGAAATGATATGAAATGAATAAAGTGTATGAAATCTTTTTTAATTTCCTTTATTGATTAAAAATACGCAACTGACAATTCCACAACTATGAAAAAGTAAGATAAATTGCATCTCTTGATTGTTTTCAACATATGGTAGATTAATAAGGACAAAATACTTACAAGAAGAAAAAAAGGACTCAGGGATGCAAGCAGCTCATGAGAAAAAAGCAGGAAATTTTTTTATGGAAGTTTCCGAGCGCGCGCTATTCTGATTACTAAAGCCAGCCTTTCAGTGACTAGCAAAAACGATTTTGCCACTAGTTTGGTAAGAAACTCTCCTTTTACACAGCAAACATCATGCAACACCATCCTTGTCCGAAATTTTTCCTGCTATAACTAGAATAAAAGTCTCCATTGATGTCTTTCTCCTTCATTTGTTCTTTGAAATAGAAACACAATGTGATGTTGTAGATTTCCGATCCAAGAACTTAATTTGGGCTAGATCTAGGCTTGGAATGGCCACCATGATCATAATCTAGATTGTTAGCAAATGTAACTAGAGTCTAGATCTAGATTTTCTAGTGTAAGCCAGTAAGGCTAAGTCAGTTAATGACTAGCTACACTGTTTCTCCATGTCTAATCTAGATCTATAGAGAGATAGAATATATCTAATCTAGATTTGAAGAGTAAGACTACTAGATCTAGGACCTAAGAGTTTTTAAAAGCATCTAGCCAGGCACTTGCTTGAAAGTTAAACAGATCAAGAAAGGTCAACGGGGAGCAGCAATAACAATATGAAATATCACTGAACAAGATCGCTCTTGGCTAAAAAAGACGAAGTGCACAAGATTGCTCAGGGCTAGATCTAGATGTAATGTAAGAAAGGATTATAAAGGACTCTCGATGTTTTGAACAGTCATAGAACCATGTGTTTGTATTATCGTAAGATAACTTTATTCATGACAAGGCCTAGAACTACACGGAGTATACAAAAGATAAACAAGAAAAATCATCGGTAGCATACTTTCAGTTTCACTTTTGCTTTTACGCCCATTGGCCATTGAGTGGACAGTTTTGAACTCATCACGAAAAAGAAATCGGGCGATGAGGTTACGTATAAAATATGAACGGAAATCGACTAACGGATAAACAAAAAGAAATAATCGGTATCGCCATAGAATCGGAAAAAGGTTTGTAATTCGCTTCCGATTTTCCGGTCGTCTTTTCTCAGTTTAAGTTCTTACTTTAATAAGTTTATAATTTTTCCGACTTTTTTGTTGTTATTGTCTGGTTGAAGAAAGAATATGAAAATCGGAAAAATCGGGGGAGACGAAAAAATCGGAATTCCGATTAAAATCGGAAAACTTGCATCCCTGAGGACTTAACACTAAAAGATTTTTACCCAAAACGCTGAAAAAATAAAATTATCGTGAATAAGTCACACTTTGCTATTCTTAGTGACATCTTTTAATAGAATTTTTGAGAGGCAACTCTACAAAATGTCTGCTAATGCGTCAAAGAGGTGCGTAGGTTAGTAATATTGGCTAACCTGTGGAAAGCACTAAAGAGAGAGGTTGGGTTGAGGAACAAAGGACCATTGGGAAGAACCAGCCCTCCCTGGCGAATGCTCTTCAGCATGTCTTTGGTGCTGCGACTTTGGCCAATGGCACGCGCCGACAGATAGATGAGTTTGTAGCCATTCTGGTCGATGCGTGTAAAGAGCTGGGCCACGCCCGACTGCGACCAGTCCCGCCCAATGATGGGCATTATTTGGCCCAGCACATCCGACCTGGAAGGAAAAACAAAAACATATATAACATAAAAAATGGCCTGATAAAGAACCTTTAAATTCGCTTGATTCTTGAGCATTAGATGATTACTTTACAAGAAGAAAAAAAACTTCACCCATTTCACTGCCGAGGACAATCTCCCCATATATCTTATACTGCAGTTCAATGACACGGTTAAAACATAACTTTATCATATGGTTGTGAAATATTTCTATACAAAATGAACTGCAAGAATACCAAAAAAATTTGCTAAACGGATTTTACTACTTACTTGGTGATGGTGCCGTCAATGTCCGAGATGACTATTTTGTCATCATGGTTCCACAAGTAGACATTAGACAAACAGCGGGTGGTTCCTTGATACTGGGTTGTCACAGAAAACATCACCTCGTTGTGGCCTTCGCGCAGACCCATCTTGCTCTGTAAAATGAAATTCAAAGCTAAGCATTCAGCTTTTTGAAAGCTATAAAAAACATGTGAGAATTTCTTTTGCCAATTTCTCTTGAGATTGGTTGACAATGCATATAAAAATAATAAAAGCTGCTTTTTTTCAAAAAAATTTTATGAATAGACTATGAATGTGTATTGGGCTTATTGTTCACAAACTTTTAAAAACCTTGACATTAGAAAAAGTTTTAAAACAGAACTTCTTGGCTTAACCTAAGCTGAAGCTAGCCCCTTTGAATAGAATTGCAACATTAAACTTTCCAACAGTAAAACAGTAAATCTTCTTTAGACTGTAACAACTTAATTCAGTTCCCAGTTCCAGTAATTGCATACATGCCTCCATTACAAACTCAGACGACTGATTAAGTTTGACGTGACTTACAATCTGCTCAGAGGAGAGCCTCAGTGACTTGATGAATCTCTCGCGTTTCGCCTTCCCACTGCCGCTGGCATCACTGAGAGTGGAGGGCCTGCGGCGTCGCTCCTGAATCATCTCCAGCTCCTCGTCATCCAGCGGCTCAGGGCTGCTCAGGTCAATTGTTATGCTAGTGTTGGCGCTGCCGTCTTCGGCAGAGGGGGCTGCGGTAGAAATTGTGGCTGCTGTTGAGTCTTCAGGAGGGGAGGGGAGGGTCTTGGCCACCTCTGTAGAGACCTCTTTCTCGGAGAGGTCTGTATCCGTCTCAGTGGACGTTGTTGTTTCTTCTTTGTTAGCCCTGGAGGGATTGAGTAAATATACGGAAAAAATGTTTTAAAGTCAAACCTTTTTTTTTTTCGATTCACCTTTGCTGCAAACTAGCTCTTGATGGGGAATAATGTTCTAAAAGAACCTTCAGGAGCAATTTTCAATGATGGAAAATATCAACATCAGCTATAGTAAGTGTTATGATAATGACAAATCTTAAATTTGAATAAAAAAAATCAGCTTCATTACTGTGTCTGAACTTTTCTTCATTTCAGATAAATTGAGATGATACCAAGGTTTCTAAAACTCAAAAGCAAAAAAGGATTGGCTTCTATGCTGGAAACGAAATGAATAGCAGTGACCGTTTCTAGAACCATTTTAGCTGTACCAGTGATTCTGACTGCTAAAAACATAAACTAGTATCACAAGACAAGTGGAAGAACAGTTTTAGCTTTTCAAAAGCCTTACCTGTGTTGGCGGTGCTTGCGAGGTGTTCCTTTATTACTATTGGGAGGGGTGGAACCAGGTGATGTTACTGGGGAAGCTTGGGAATCCGCCTGAAAATATGAAGGAGGATAGCTTAAATAAGAGTAGACCTACAACAGTTAATATTAAGTCTGCTCATACTCGTAGCAGATATATAAAGAATAGAATGAATAAAACGGAGAAAAAAACTAACTGAAAATATAACTATGGTAAACTGTGAAGGACATGCTGAAAAGTTTAATTATATACCAATTACCATTGGTAAAATGAAACTTTTATTTTTTTCGCATTTATAATGCACTTCATCATATACAACCAAAGAGTCATTGAAATTGTGCTAGGAAGACACATTGGTCTGTTTAATCAGTAACTTCAGAAGACCTAGTTTGAAATACCACTTGACTATCTGTAGAATTGTGACCGTCTTACCTCTTGCTCTACCATTTCTGTAGTCACAGTGGAGGAAGACATAGATTTAGACGGATCAGCTGCTGTAGGGGTGGTTGCAGTGTTCTCCCCTGTACCAGACATGGTACCCATAGCATCTTCCTCTGCTGCCTCTGAAGACCGACCCCACGAGAACCAACCTTTCTTCTTCTTTTTCTTGGGCATGTGCTCCTTTTCCAGGTCCTTCACAGCAGGCTGTGAATACAAAAAAAAATGTTGGAATACTTAATTTTAAAGTTTTGAAAAAATGATTGGGAAGCAAATACAGGAAAAAAACAGAAATATCAAATTGTGTGAATGTACTAAGAGTGTGTATTAAAGTAGTGAAACAAAAGGTGTGGCTCAACTATAAATCTCATTCAACGCGTTTTGAGCAAGTGCACTTTGCTTCCCTTTGAGTGTACCCAATGATCTAGAAACATTTCACATCTTCTACAAATAAACCAGATAGTACAAATTTCCTTACATAAGGCATTAATATTTTTAATTTTTTTTTTAACAATGACTTTTTCTGAGCTTTTAGGGCTAGGGGTTAAAAATTACACGCAATTACCAAAATTTTCTGGAAATAAATTATACCTTCTTTCTAAATGTAACAGAGATAAGAATGTCTACCTTCAAAAAGTATTTTCGCAAATAACATTCTGACATGTCACTCATTTAGACTAGTTGCAAGAAAATGAGGTTCTTTCTCAAACGTGATTCCTAAATGTTAAAACTTGTTGACTCAGTATCAAAAATAATTAACATTTTAGTACATGTAGTAGGATATAAAATGATACATAGCCAGCTTGCAAGGACAAGGATAAAAAGCACTTATTTATTATGACGCCTTGTTTTGGGAGGGATTTTTTTTTTTGTAAAAGATAATGAAAGGCTGGTTACAAATCAATTTAACGTAATTATCCCACTGTTTCAAAAAGCAAGGAACGAAAAAAAAAACCAGATTTCTTGTTCACTACAATCCTAGAATGAAATCCTGTGAGAAAAGAGCTAAAAGGTAAGGCTATCGCTGGTGAAAAAAATAAAAAAGCAAAATCCCCCTTGAAATTGATAATTCATAATCAAAATTTGGCCCACATATACCAATTGAATTATTCATTTCAAACGGTATCCCTAAAACACAAACATACATAGAAAAAAGTGCTTTAATGCATGATGAACTTTTTTTTTCCTCAAAAGCACAGGGAAGCAAAGGTTTGGAGCGCATAAATGTGATTGTTCTTTAAAAGCACAGGATGCAACTGCAAAAGCTTTTTAAAGGGTTTTTTTGTTTTTTTTTGGTAGTTAACACTTTCTCCCTTTACTTCTTTTAACCCTCTCTAAAAACAATCCAGGAGAAAGAACGGATCAAAACAATATTTTGATTGCTTGGTCAAGAACAAAAAAATTAATGATTATTTAATATAAAAAATACCCTAACATTGCACCTTTTCCCTCTTAGAGGATAAAGAAATTGCACCTTTTTTTTTTTACATTTAAGTTTTACAACCAATTATAGACCTTCATGAACTAAAAAAGAAAGTTTCCTCTACAAATGAAGTGACAACCTCAACATTCAAAGTGACTGACACTGAATTTTCTCAGCCGTTAAAAATTGCTAGAAACTATCCCCACTCTGTACTAAACCGAAAGGAACTTTTTTTTAAAACTCAAAACTAAAGAAAAGGAGAAAATTCTACCTCGGTCTAAAAGACTTTTTACACCAAACTAAAAATGTGTGACATCCCACAATTTAGGAATGATTACAAAACAAATAATTATTAAATTAATGAGCTTTCTTTCAAGCATTGCTGAACATAATTTATTTAAAACTTGAAGCTTCCTGGAAAGGCTTGTCTGTACTGTTTTCTAGAGGTGCCTTTGTTCTTTTCTTGATCTTCAGATCACTTCTTGTGTTTTCTCACAGATTTTATTAAATTTTTTTTTTTTGTGAGCTGACAATTTTGCATCTTTGGATTTTCTCTTTCGAATAAGCTGTATCATAAAGAGTGATTGATTATTTCTGATGATATCTTCGTTATTCCAGACACAAATTGTATTGTTGATGGAAAATAAGGTTGGTGGTGTTTTAGGACTCTTAAGTAGAATACGTAGCACCCTCATTTTGAGAACTAGTCAAATCAGATTACTATCCCTTTTATTTGAAATACCGAGTTTGTAAAATATTGACAGGATCACAGCAAATGGGGAAAATAAGATGGTATGTACATGGTGAGTTTAAGCTCCGAGATGTTTCATAGTTTCCTGCTTACCTTAGATGTCTGCAGGAGGACATGCAAGCAAAGAAAAGTAGGCGTGATGTATTACCAAAATATTTTTCTTTTGATCACACAACTTCTTTTACAAGCAGTATTTAAATTTCCCTTCTCACCTGCATACAGATGAACATGTGTGTATATTATAACCAACCGTTTTGGCTTGCTTTTTGAGCATTAATATATAAACTGGCTAGCACATTTAGGAAAAGCATTCACTATATAAATATACAAAACAGATGAGACCGTAAACCCCAAAGTGTAAGAATTCAGAAGGGATTATAAATAGCTATGTACAATTATTATTTTATAAAACCACCGGAGCACTCCAAATGAAGGTCTAAAAGACAAGGTGAAAAGGGTGCAAGTATACAGGGATTTAAAAATGTGCTGCTTTTGATAAGGTACATAAAGCGAAATTTAAGAATAAGAACAATCAAAGAATAAAAAAAAGAAGTAAAAATATATATTATACTTCTGCAGCAGGCGGTGATTTCTTTATTGAACAGAAGTTACAGATATGAGAAATAAAGGTTTATTATTATTCAAATGCAAATATACCCAACATTTACAGTGATACACATACCGAAAGTCAAAATACGAGAAACGTGTATGGAACAGGTTGAGGACAGAAATTAAACCTAACTTACATCAGGAAGCTGCTTGTGGAAGACGATTTGAGAAAGCACCATGGGAGCTGCTGTGGTCCAGTTGTAAAATCTGAAAACATTTCAATCAAAGTAGCCTTATTAATACATCCATAGTTTGCAATTGATTTTCTGATATTTACAGTTTCATGCTGAAGCCAATATGCAAGCAGAGAAATAAGCTAATAGAATAATTCAGGACTTATAGCAGTGTTTGTGAGTGACTTCAGTATCAATTTTTTTTTAATCAGTCAAAAAATTAGCAAGAATTGCTACAGCTATATCAAAATCTTAGATACTAAGTTACATATAGACAGATAGGAGGTAGAGGATAGGAAGAGAGAGAGAGAGGGAGAAAAACTCAGAAACAGAGCCAAATAAACTTACAGTAAAAATTCAAGAGACTCCAAAAACTTTTTTTTTCAGCAAAATTTGGGTTAGCCTGGGTGATTTATGAAAGGGAATTTGCCATTTGGGCATCATAAGACTACTTTGATCTTATCCAGTGGTTTGTTTTATATCTAGTTTCGTTTCATGAATTGGAAGTTTAGAAATATTCTACTGTATATCATTCAACAGCTTACTTGTCATGAATTTTGACCACAAGATCCGGATTGGACGTGATGTTTGGGTTCTGAGCCAGATCTTCAAACGTGACCACCTTCTGCATGAACTTGTCGAGCGTGAGGGTTTCCGGGTCATGGAGTCCGCCGCACAGGGAGAGCGCGACGGGGCCCAGGTGTCTCACCTCGGACATGGTGAAGCTCACAGAGGGTCCGCCGATGGCCCCCTCCACAGAGTTGGGAGACTGGGGGAGAGACTGGCCGCGCCCGGACTCTGTGTCATCTTCTTTCTCTCTGTATGGGTGGCACAATAAACACAAAGACAAAATCACATCAGCTTCAGTAGTCAAGGCATTACATTTTGACTGATCAAAACTTTACCTCACAAGTCTATTCATAAAAAGTTTAATCGTCCAAACACTCTCCAAATGTACATCATATCTTGGTTAAGGACACAGCGCAACCATTTTTTACACTTGCTACTTCTATTGATTTCTGTTTGGACTCGTAAGGTATTTAAAAAACAATTTTTTTAAAATTTTTCTGTAACCATTTAGAATACATAAGAATAAAATAAGCAAGCCATTCCTTTATATTATTTGTAGCCATTCAGTATTTTACATCATAATTGTTCTTATGTGTAAAATGCATTACTGAGATTTTTTTAATGCAAACTTGCGTTAGAGTTCGTTTTTATAGAGTTATTTCTGAGGAAAAAATTTAGCTGCTACGCCACATCTACTGACCTTGGCTGTCCCAAATAAATTCTGGCCATCTCTGGGTCATCCATGCTGGTAAGGTCGTCCAGGTAAATGCCCTCTAAGGTTGACTTGGAGGGAGCCTGAGATGAGGAGGATGAGGGCGTCTTGTTCCATATAGACATGAAGCCACCCGAACTCTTCGCTGCAGAAGTTTAACAACAATTAGGTCTCACACAAAACAGACAGGGAACAAACGTTACGGGTCAAATTATCTGAATAAGACTTGAGGTCATTATAAAATATAGAGACAATCAAGTATATAAATGTATTAAATAATCATTAACAGCTGGAAGTTCAAACACATCAGGGCTGAAAAAATGTGTTGACTTGACTTCAAGCAACAGTTGACTTTAACCATTACAAAAATATAAAGAAATACTAAATGGAACTGCCTAACAGAGTAAAAGCAATAGTTTCCCTTAAAAGTGTTGCCTCAGGGGGTTCTACTGTGTAACATTCTATCCTCAACCTCTGGCATTCAGGTGATGAGTAATAAACATTAGCTTGTCAGACAAACAGAGCTGAAGAAATGGACCTTTTTTCTGATAGATTTCTGAAATTGAGAAAAACAATATAATAGAAATAGAAAAAGGTGATGATTAGAGCTAAGAAAAAGATCCTGGCACTGTTTTAAGAAATGCAGGAAAGCAGACTACCCACCAGTATGATCACTATCCTCTTTGCCAGCCGTTGCCTCGTCCTTTACAATCTGCACAACAGCCTGAGCAGCACCTTTCTCTTGTGCGGCAGACGCTGAAGCATCGACGTTATCTCCCTGCTCGTGGGCTTGCTGTGGCAGAGCCGCCTCCAGGTTTGTGGGGAACATGCCCCAGGCCCAGGTGGCACTGTTTTCCATGAGGGCGGACGTCTGGCTTTCTTCCACATGCTGTTTGTCGACTTCTGTGTCACTCTTTGGGGTGGACGGGCGAGATACTCGAGGACTGTTTGATACAATTGGGATAAAGAAATTTTAAGACATCAGAACATCATGCATGGGTCTACACAATTTATAGTGGTCATTTGGCGGACTATAAATAAGACAGGGATGCGAGCGGCTCATGCTAAAAAAGCAGGAAAATTTTACTCTGTAAGTGCCTTTATACAGGTAGAACTTTTGATGGACCAATTCAAAGAGATAGATACAACTCTGTATTAGTGCCTACACAGCTATACCTCATTACCTGTAACTAAAAAGAAGTGTTTGATTGTAATTTAAGGTGTTTTCTTTAACATTTAAATCTTAATATTTTTCAAGTTTTCCTGCTTTTTTGGTTAAAGAAAACAGCTAAAAAATCGTGATTCCTGCAAAAATCGGAAAACTTGCATCCCTGAATGAGAGACTTGATAAAAACTAGAAAACAAAGCATCTCACAGACTTGTAAGGCTTCAGGCACACAAACTTAAGCAAGAAACGCTAGTCCAACATGGTCTTAAACTTTCATTGCTTTCTTATTAATTATCTAGATAATTATTGAGCTTCCTTGCCCATATACGTTAGAAAGCAATGAATATGATTGCCAGAAAAGGACAAGCTTTTGGAAGGTTTTGCACACAACAGCATAGTAAATTATGAAATACTCTGCATTTATAATACTTAATACACCTGGCCAAAGATTGCAGCTCTCTAGTCTAGCTTCTCTGGCTGAACCTAGCAGTGTATTTACCTCCTTTTGATTACATTAATACCTTAAAACCAGTTACCAATAAACACGTTTGAAAACCAGAATGAGCACAAACAAATCTTTGGTGATTTGATGGAGGTACACTGTGACTGTAAGTACTGTTAGTGTTACTATTTGTGAAATATCAAGGCATGTATCAGTAGGCTGTAAAAATGTCATACATGGCTTAGAATAACAGGTTCAGCACCTCTTTCATCATCATTTGTGTAGATCTATCCATCTCAAAATGTTGCGCAAGTGCAATATACAAAAATTTTGGGGGTTTTTTCACACTTTATTAAACAGCAAACTTGGAGAAGTAAACAGCCCAAATTTAGAAGTCTTAACATACAAAAAGATATTAAAAGGCTAAGTTGCGAATTTGCTTATATATCTCAAAACTAGGGTGTGTGACTTGCCCAACCTTGGATACGAGGAGCTACACGAATGTTTGCCTCTTTTTTGTGTTTTTTTATTGCAAAAACTTTAAAACAACAAGTTCCATTTAGGAAGAATGGGAGAAAAATACACCACTCACCTTCCTATGGGAGAAGTTTCTGGATCACTGAATGGAGTAGCCATAAAAGACGGGCTTCCAAATGAGCTCATACGCCGGTGGGAAGTTGTGCCTTGAAGCTGCATGTCAGGTAACATATCGCCTTCAGCATTGTCAATATTAAGCTTCAGATCGGGAACGTTTGGTGAACTCGTGCTGTGCAGACCACTCAAGCAACGCAGTCCTGATATGTTCAGGGCATCAGCGGAGGGTGTGCTGTTGTGTTCATCATAGGAGTTGACCGACTCGTCGCTGGTGCTCTCCTCCATTTCAAACATCACAGCCTCCTCGGTGACACCCTCCGGCATGGAAACTGACCTGACCCCTGGTCTGCCCGACCCAGATTTCTGATGATAATGATGGTTACCATGATGATGATGATGGTTGTGGTGGTGGTGGTGATGCTGGCTTTGCTGCGACTGCTTTTGGTGCTGTTTCTTTTTCTTGAGAACTTTTCTGCGGGGTTTTCCATTGGCCCCAATTTCTAGGTGAGCTGTCGGGCCTGCTGGGTAGAAGCCACCAACAGCCAGGTCCCTTGGACTACCTGCGACGCTGCTACTGCTCTGACTGCTGCGCTTGGCGTGCAGATTGTAGTGGTTCGGGTGTGGCTGAAAAGCCGTTGGCTCCATAGAAGCCTCTGCCCCTTCTTCTTGCGCCACCTGCCTGTGGAGCTCTTTGACTCCTGCCTCCATAAGGGACTCGCCATGCGGTAAAGGTGATGTGGCCAGGTATTCAGGAACATCTTCCTACATAGACAAATCGGAAAAAAAAAGATTGATCACAACAATGTATGCTACAATCTTTTTAGGAACAATACCATCGTATTATAGAGGTTTTACAAAATGAAGTATTGCAAATTATAGAGATAGAAAAAAAATAAGCATGACCACTACAAACACTTTAATTTAATACTTTATTTTGTTTTTCAATCATTAAAATTCCCATATTTAGGATTTTCATTTTAATTTAACAGTTAACAAGTTTTGGGAAGTAACATTAATTAATAAATTCATTGGAAACCAAGCATCCTAAAATGTTTTCCATCGGTAAGATAAAACAATGAGTAACAATGAAAAAGTATTCTAACCTCCTCTTCAGATTCGATTTCTTGGACGAAGAATGCCTCCCCAGCCTCTCCTAATTTCATCTGAAGCTCAATGGGCTCTCCATTGATTTCGATGTCCACCTGAATGATGAGATTTATAAGAAAAAAAAATATATTATATACATCTTAAACCGGCACTAGTCACAAAAGTGGCACATGGAACTGAGTGATAACAATTAAAAAATCATTTTTACTGTTGTTGTTTTTAAACTAAACAATAAGAAGCAGTTTGCTTAAGAAAATGTTTACAACCATTTTTAAAATTACACAAACAGAATCATACATGTTAACATTGTCTCAGGGTGGGAGTTGGTGAAATCTACAACTTGTAAGCATATTTTTAAAGAATTTTTCGGTTTAGACAACTGGTCAAGTGTCTTATGTTAATATCATATAATAAAAACATGATGTTATATTGTGAAAACCTACGAAAAAAACGTACCACTTTTTCTCTTGACCGGAGAACACCAAGTTTTCCAAAGCGCACATGAAATGGGGATGAGTGATAAGTGCCATCTGGTTGTTTAACGATGACGACATCAATAGCTCCAGTGAGTGTTGCTGGGTTGATTCCATTGTAGAAACCTTTTAAGCTTTGAACAATACGCCCAACAAATGCTAAACTCATGATACTGGGGACCGATCCTTTTGATCACCCCAGAATCTTTAGCGTTCTTCAATTTGTTCACTTCTGTAGTCTTTGCCTAGTCGTCAGAATCTGAAGTAGAGATGGTAAAAAGATATAAATGCAAAATGAAGTCTTATAATCATGTCAATCTATTTGCCATAAACTGTCACGGAGATCTAGATCTATATCTAAACCTACATCTAGGGCCTAGATCTAGAATAGATTAATTTAGATCTAGAATCTAGTTGCTAGAATCTACGGCTCGGGTCTGGAGACCAAATAATAATATTTTTTGGATTCCAAATAATAATCCTGCCTCAGTTCTAACTAATTCTAGACTCGAGATCTATCTAGATTTTCTAGATTCTAAATATCTTTGATACATCTAATCTAGATGTAGGTCTAATCTAAATCTAGTCATCTAAATCAAAATCTAGATTCTAAACTTTTATTGAAAGGGCTAAATGATGTCGCCTAGGTGAGACTTTCAATCCTAAACTATAAGTCATTTTTCCGAGAATGCGGCTAAGGGTCCAAAGTCCATCTTTACGGCCCTTCAGGTCTAGAATCTAGACTCTACCTTGTTCGGCTTCTTTGTGTGTTGAACGACTTGTTGCGGTGGGTAATCCAAAGGAAAATCATTCACCAAACTGAAAATGAAATTTAATGTTGATGCTCTTGAGGTGCAATAAACAACTGATTTCGTTATCACTGGAGCAACCTAAAATACTAGACGAAGCCCTTATTCGTAGGGTTCCTTTGATCTAGATTGGCCGCTACGGCGGGTTATGTCGGATTGTGGGCGCTTGCCGTCGATCAGCCGATGGCGAGATCACATGACTTGACCGAGCGAAGCCTCAGCCTTGGCCGTGATGAAACACAGGGGCGGGGTGAGAGGGAGAGGCGAAATTTCATTGGTTGAAAACGAGGTGCGCCTGTTCTATTTTTAATGCACTAACGGTGCTGCCACAAGTCTAGGATTGAGTTGTATGGTATGATGCCAGGCAGAACCAGCTGTTTGAGTGATCACCGAAGCTTGACGCTTGTCTGGGCTGCACAGAGGGAGAGGAGAACGTTTCTATTCACAAAAATTTTACAAGTGTACTTGTTGTATTAGGAAAAACAAAACAAAAACAACAACGTTAGGCGTACTGTATTACATAGTTTTATTCATTCGATTAACAAAACACGTGT
>BMAT01013269.1:33374-47565 GCA_019649035.1 Elysia marginata | reverse complement strand
GACAGGGTGATGAAAGAAAAGCATTTGTGGTCACAAACACAAATACTTAATAAATTACTCTAAAAATAAAAAAAAATATATCAAAGAATTCAGAACAATGCTGTTAACCTCAGAAAACCCCTTCAATGCCTCAGCCAAATCCAACTTTTCACATCCAGTTACCTGTGCCAGCCTGAGGCCAGCAATCAGGCGTTACAGTCCACTGCACCCACAGATTAGGGGTTAATATACCCAAATGTGATAAATTAATTGAAAATAAATTTTATATGTCTAAATGGACAGTTTGATCTACTAAATTCATCTTTGATGATAAATTGATAAAAAAAGGGCATCGTTGAAAGGGTTTCCCCTTAAACAGAATAAAAAAGAAGCCATTTACCTCAACACTGGTTGGACAGCACTCCACAGAACGACTGAGCATGATTCTAGCATCTTCCTCTTCCTCCAGCTCCACTGCCTGTTTCCAAAGCCTCACTGAGTTGGGAATGCTCTCCAGAGCTGAGGGGGACAGGATGAGGTTCATACCCAGATAGTTTTTAGGTTTGTTTATGTGCTTCTACATTGTTTATCATAAGCTCTTGAAATGCCAGGCAATACACATGCAGGCTGCAATTAAAAAGGTATTTGCTGCAATTTGCAGGATTATCCTATATGAGAAAAGAAGAGAATTTTCTTGCCAAGCGTTACAGGTTTGAAATTGGCTAAAAAGTGAGAATTTTGTGTTGATAAGTAAGGTAATTAATTATTCTAGAGACATGCACCAAAATCGGATCATTAAAAACTTAAATCATTGAGAAATTATAATTTTTTTCTTCTATGCGCTTTGTAAAATAAAGGCTTTAAATACCAGGGCACGAACTAGTGTAACGAAAGGATAAAGAGAGAGGCAGTTGGTTTTAGTGTAGAACTGTGGGCTCGCTTGAACTCTGTTCAGTGAGAATATGCGACGGGGGAAGATCTAGGTTGAGAGTTTTGCAGTAGGCCTAGAAACTTATTAGGGCAAACAGAGAGGGTGTGAAGGGGTTGGGGGGGGGGGGGGGGGGAGAAACAGACAAGTACAATCAGAGCCAAATAAAACAAGAGCAAGAGATAGAGAGATATTGAGATAACTGATCTGGGCTCTCCCAGTTTCCAAAATAAATTACAGGGCGCAAAGAGTGAGAAAAACAGGGATTTTCAAATCTCTCATTATGCCCATGCATGTTGTTACACCTGTTGTCGTTCAACATGGGTTCTACTGTACTGCTTGAATCCATTGTTCTAATTGATAGAAAATGCCCACCTTTCCTAAAGACTCTCTTCTTGGTTTTCAGCTCCGTCTCCAGGTCAGCCGCCTTGCTCCAAATCCTCACCGACTGTGGGAGTTGCCGCACAGCCTGGGCAACGACTGCACGAGCCTGGTCACCCGGCTAAGGATGAACGAGAATTCAGGCATTTACAGGATGATATAAACTATGAATATCTTGGGAAGAATCTTAATATATAATCCATAATTATTCATAGCCTACCATAATCTCTTATAGACTATGTCTAAGTGAAATGTTTGCTTCCATAAAAGAATGTAGATAGACATAAGGTCTAGAACCAGGCTTCAGAAAACCATTTGTAGCCCTCATGTCCATAACAACAAAGTTATGGTACAAAAACGTCAAAGTAACATCTCTCCTATTGTCAGATCAAAGTGAGTAAAAAGTAATGGCAACAGGCTTTGCACTTTTTTCAATGATTTCTGAATGAAATATCATATCAATAAAATAAGGCAACATTTGACTCTATGCAAAAACGAGACAGCAAACTAAAATATAATTTCTTATACAGTTGAAATACTCCTTTTTTCATTAAAGGACAGCACAATGCTTTTTTCGTTTTTCCTCAACAATCATTGTTTATGGTAAATATCTTTATATCTCAAGCCAGAGATTACGTAATATCACCGCACACATCTTGCTATGAGCAGTCAAACAGAGTGTCCTTTCTACTGACCATGAGGCGCGCTGCCTCCAACCATACGTCTTCACTCTTCGGGCACTCTTCGCAACCTTTCATGATGAGATTTCTGGCAGCCTGCACTTTGCCCGTCACTTCCTCAAGACGAGCGGACGCAATCCAAGCTGCAACATTGAAAGAAATGTTAGACTTTAGTAAGCACTTTCACTTTAGAGTGCACTTGAGGAAACCGCACAACAACTATGAAAAGTGAACAAAGGCTAAGCCCTAAACTTCTTCCATAACATTTTCAAAAAGGTTTTTATTTTACATTTTTTTTCTTAATTTAAAGACTGCAAAAAAGCAAAAAGAAACAGAATGAACGTCAATTTTTATTTATCTGTTGTCTATTGATTTTTCTCCTTTCAATAATATTTTTACAATAAAAATTTAAAATAAACACTAAAACCTCCCATGCTTAAAGTGTTACTGGGTTTTTCCGTGCTTCTTTTCTCTCTTATTTTTTTTTTCGTGGAAAACTTTGAAGTAACCCTTTATTGAATGACAACACACACATAAATAATACAACTGTGTCTTCAATTTTAAAAAAATTAAAAATAAAAGTGAAACTTTTATCTTCAGAGAACAAACAAGACACAAAATTTACCAGGAGGGTGCTTTGGGTTTGTCTCTCTCACAGACTTGAGCAAAAGCCTCGCTTTTTTCACATCACTGCACAGGAGAATAACAAAAGCACAGTATTAGTTGCAATAGGAAAAACTGTACAATGTTGGCTTGAGCTAATTTAGGATAAAAAGCATGCTCATATTGTCCATCATTCCATAGAATCAAGAAGTTCTTTACACTTTTTAACACGGATACCAAGATAGTTTGATCTTTAACTTGTCTATTGTTGAATCAAGCCCTCAGATTGATGCTCAATCAAGGAAACATTTTATGAACTTAACACATGTGTAAAAAAAGTTGAGCATGTTACATCGAAGAGAGAGAGAGAAAGAGTAAGAGAGAGAGAGAGAGAGAGAGAGAGAGAGAGACAGAGAGAGAGAGACAGAGAGAGACAGAGTCAAAGAGAGAGGGAGAAAAGCAGATATCTTACTTGATATCTCCGCCATGCGAGGGTAACATGCTCTGTAAATCTGTGAGGTAACCTTTGGGATCCACGACAGTCTGGCCACTCACCGAGTCAGAAACCTGTACATTACAGAAAGTCAGGGTTTTTGACGTATACAGATACTCACTTACAAAAGATCATACATTTTAAAAAAATGTTTACACTGCATCCTCTCTCCTTTTAGGCACCTCATTAGTATCACTACTCAATGCCAAGAACCTGCTTCAAATTATACAGAAAATAAAAGGGGAAAATGCTATGAGGCTTTCTTAAACAGAAGTGCAACAAATGCTGAGGTTGGAAACAAGACGAAAGTAATAAAATCTTTCTCTGCGTAAAAAAAGAGAATAGAAAAAACAATGATACCATAAATGCAAAAGTAATCTAAATTTCCACAACAAACGAACACGACTAAAAAGTGGGGTTAGAATAAATGAACAGGGTTAAAAAGTGGGGTTAGAATAAATGAACAGGGTTAAAAAGTGGGGTTAGACTAAATTAACAGGATTAAAAAGTGGGGTTAGACTCCTGAATCAATCTAAAACATATTGAAATCGATCAGTCCTCGTGTTCACTGCAACTCTTAATCTCCTTCAACCACATGACATGCATATATTTATTGTGTCTTCATTGAGTTTACAACAAAACTGGACAAAGCAGATCAGACCTGAGGCAGACCTCACCTGTGTAAGTCTGATAAAGACAGCAAGCACCCAACATAGGCTTATAGGAAGAATGTGGTTTAAACTAGAACGCAGTTACAGAAAGAACAAAATTAGAAGATCAAAACCTTTTGGTATATGTGCCTCCACAGGATATCCTCATACTTATTATGATGTGCTCCGAGAGTTGGGTATATCAGGGATCCCACTCAAGTTTTCTGACAGTAACTGAAAATCCTGGCGCTACCTGCCCGCATCAATAAATTTATACAAAACGTGTAACATAGGTATGCTGTACCGTCATTGTTAAGGGTATCCACTTGATTGAATTTTGTGTGTTCGATCAGTTTCTCAGGCTTAAAAAAGCCGGGGAATAAATGAAAAATGGCATCCTTGATATATTCTTCACTTTTGATTACCTGTGTGAGTTTGATATCCATAAGAGTGTTTCTGGCCTGACCAATCTTCTTCATGTCAATATCCGCGCTGGGTGTCGCCGAGCCAATAGGGGTGATGGCCCCAAAAGGTGTGTTGATGCCTCCATATTTCTGTAAACAACAAATACACAGGCAAATTTTTACAGTTGTTTTTAAATGAACATTTACGATGACATGATAAAAATTATTATCCACACTGTCCTTATCAAAGTTTAACAAACAAAAGATAAAGTATTCGATAGGAGCACAAGCCACTAAGTCATATTTATGGCCTGATGAAGATTAGATGTTCTAACCCACAATGAATTTTATAGCCTGTAGAGATTAATTTACAAGAGCTGAATAAAACAAAAGTCTTGCAAACAGCCCAAACAACAAGAGTGATGTTGCAATTTTCACATTTTAGAACATTGATACTTTGAAGAATTCAAACATTAGAAATTGCCCGAAAACCATCTCAGTTAGACATTTTATTGAATGAAATAAGTGAACAGAAAAAGAAGCACAACTTTTCCCTTTTTATCGACGTTTTAAAAAAAAAAAACAAACTTGCATTTCATTTATCAGACTCAGTAGATATTGCAGCACAATAAATGATCTGACAGTTGTTGATTTCCTGTTCAGAGACTCTGATGCAGCTGGCAGAGATGCAAGCGCCTTATGCACAAAAAGCAGGAAAATTTCAATACCTCTGTATAAAAATCTCTGTACGGCACTGATAGTCAATAGTTGCCCCTATAGAAATCTTTGATATATCAACAATAAAAAAAAGGTACATTCATTCATTCAACTCTGCACTAGGGTCTGTAGATACAGCTGTACAACCAAAAAGAAGTGTTTGATTTTCACTACACCTCAAGTTTGGACGATTTTCTTTAATAAATCAGTCTTGACTATTTTCAAATTTCCTGCTTTGTGGGCTAAAGATTACTGCGAAAAAAAATCGGAATTCCTGCAAAAATCGGAAAAACTTGCATCCCTGAGCTTGTACGTATGATGACACACCTGATCCTGTTCTGAAATGCTGGTGTTCATGCTGCCTTGAGCCGCGGCTCTCGCTAGCACGCTGTCCGGAACTGGTGTGAACCTAACAAATAGGATAAGATAAGTTTTGTTTATATATGTAACATATATGTACAACATCGTCATAAACACACTCACAGACATACATAAAAAGCTATCGTGGTTAAAATTGTTCAATATAAGTTGATACAGAAGTTTAAAATAGCTCTCTTTTGTGCATGAAAATATGCAGTCGGAGAGTATAATAATTTAACTAAATCTAAACTAAAAGACTTTAAATTTTATGTCTTGCAACCAGTCAAAATGAGTCTTGAGTCAAAAAAGAAAGGTAGTCAGAAATTGGTACAATAGAAAAGTTTATTTACCATACTTTCAAATACACAAACAGAAAAGCTCTATAATGCTTCTGTATGAAGTTATAACCGTTTGAAGTTGACAGGGTTAGGACTTGCGAAATTTCACACAGATGGGAAAATAGCATTTTAAGTTTAGACCGTTATAAAAGTTTTGAGACCTTGGCAATCCTAACGATTAAAATTTAACACATAAAACATAAAAATTAGGTGTGAAAACAGTTAAGAAATGGTTTAAGCATCAATATCTAAAAAAAAGATAAAATTTGACTTTTGACCACCCACTGAACTTTAAAAGCCTATATCTCAAAACTAAGCCATATGACTTATAACTCATTTTGACAGAATGTGAGACATATCATTATAATTGTCCAATAGAAGTATGTAAGACAGTCTAAATTTGCATATGAAACTACCTTGTTCAAGGGCATAATAATTTAACTAAAACTTTTTTTAACATTAGCAAGGCTTAGGTTCAAAGGTAAAGTTCTCTTATATCCCTCTGGGAGAGCGGAACATGAAAACTTCGGAAATTTTTTAAACTCCAGAAGTGACCTTTACCAGAAACTGGAACCACAATGATTTAAGAGCGGCTTAGCCATTGAAGCAAAGAAAGTAAGATAATATGCTAGAAGTGATTTTTCATCATGAAGAATGCAGAAACTCTTTCATCATGTAGCTTTAACAAGTGCAATAATTTTTCAATCAATAATAATGTGTTTTGCTTCTTCGCTTCTATTTTCTCACTTCAGCAGAGTCACAAAATTCTCTTCTTCCATTTTGTTTTCCTCTAAATGAAAGAAGGAAAGTAAAGTAAAGAGCTTTTTTTACATAACGCCTGACCACTAATAACCTCTAAGCGTTTTACAAAGGTTTCCCAATAGGCCATTACATATCAATTACATTCTCAACTCACAGAGGAGCAGCAAATAAAACGCATCACAATAGTATTCTGACAAGATCTTTCACTGCCTATAGTCAGGTACTCCTTTGACGCAAGAGTGAGGCGAAGAAATGTGTGTAAAAAGCTTTTCTCAAGGGCTAAACGTCGATCTGCCAAAAGCAGAACTTAAAGCCCAGATCTCTTGTTGCGAAAGCCATATGTCTACCCCTAGACCACAATGCTGCATGGCGTTGCATCAATGTTTGACTTACTTCTCCGTTCTCGCCACTCTCTGCTTTCTGTTTCTGGCATCTCCTACCTCGGGGAGGTTGTTCCAATCATCGACTGTTACATCTGCCAGATCCCTCTGAGCGGGAAAAAGACAGGGAGTTTAACTTACCAAAAATTGTATAGCAATTATGGAAATAATTGCCACACAAAAAAATAGTAACAACAAATTCACAGAACTGCAGGCAAAATAAAGATTACGAAAATAACAATGAAAGCAACAGCATTGTTTATCAAAGCTGATAAAATAAACAGAAAAAGCAACAACAAAAAAAAACTTAATGATTGAAAGTCTTAAATGAGGTCTTAAGTAAAAACATATAAAAAATCTGAAACTTTATACCTGCAGGTTCTGATAAGCAATTTGAAAATAAAGAAAAAAAAATACTTTTTTGTTTAGCATATATTCAACAATGTCACAGTTAAGAGTAACAAATTTATCACATGAAAAATTAATCAGTAAAACAAAAAAAAAACAAATATTTATAAAACATATGAATAACTTAAGGATAAGAAACCTTCAAATCTGAAAACTGTTGCTGGATCTTGGGACGCTCTTGTCGAAACTTCTCAATATCAATTTTGAGCTTTTCCTCTCTCCGTTCCTTCCTCTTCTCATCCATACGTTTATCCACGGCGTCGTAAATGGCATCAGCCTCTTCGTCATCTTTGTCATAAGGGTCTTTGCTACACAAACTTCCGCCATAGCCTGAAAACTGTAAACAAAATTCAAGAAACACAATGAATTCAAAAGGTTATGGAGTCAGGAGTAAATTCAGCAATTTTACGAGTGCTGACTCATACAATGGTTGCGCTGGATTTCATGAACTGTAAACATATTCGAAACACAATGACTCATTATTCTTCATGCTCCAAGAAATCCTAGGGTCATTGTGCTTTAAACATTTTAGCCTAGCTTTCAACTACCTTGGTACCAAAACTATGAGTATAGTATAAACCATTCTTGGAGACGCCCCCACCCCTTCACCCCTTTTTATCCTTACTTGAGCTAACAAATTGTAAAAATTGTGAATGTATGCAATCTATATACAAGTTTTCCTGCAGGCGTTTTTTGTTATACCTAGACTAATATAAAAATGAGGAAATATTTGCAACAGTTTTTCAAATCATTATTTTTAAGCAAAGGAAATTCAAAATGGCATGATTGAAGGTATCTGGTCTGGTCTGATCTCTGTGCCGTCCCTGTTCCAGGGGTTGAATAGAAACGGATTTCCACTTTGCTCTGTCCTGGGCCTCCACAGTGCATTGGTGTACATCTTTCCCTGTCCATTCTGTAATGTCGTTGATCCACCATCTTCTCTGTCTCCCCCTGGGTCTGCTGCCTTCTATCTTGCCCCCCAAAACATCTTTCAGGAAACTGGCATGCCTTTTAATATGCCCAAAATATTTTATTTTTCTTGTTTTTATGGTGTTAACTAGCTCTCTTCTTATGCCCAAATGTTCGCATACTTCTTGATTTGTTTTCTTGTCTTTCCAGCTGATCTTGGCCAGACGTCTATAGATCCACATTTCAAATGCCTCTATTTTCTTTAATTTTGATTGAAGGAGGTTCTATGTATCTGCACCATACAGAAGTATTCAGTAGATGTAGCAGTTGACAAGTCTTAACTTGTTTTGCAATTTTATTTCTTTGGACAAAAATATTGATTTCATTTCTACAGACTTTAGTTTTGCTAGATTAATACGTTTTTCAACTCATCATCCTGATTGTTTAAGTCATTAACTTCTTGTCCAAAGTATTTAAAGGAAGAGACCTGTTCTATTGAAGGTATATCAAAAAAGAAACGGATATTTTAAATGAGACTGCATGCATGCTGTAGTAAATAAGATTATAAAAAAAAACCTGTTCTCAGAAGGTCTCTACAGAAAAAGTAAAAGAGTTGCTGAATTCGGGAAACATCATTTTTTTTTTTACCTCATCATAGTTGGCATCATTGAGATCTTCTTCATCATCCTCTTTGTCTTGTTTATGCTTTTTATTGGGAGGAGCATGCCTGTCTTCTCTGTTGATAGAAAGTTTTGTCGAGATTTATAAGCTCAAATTTAATCAAATGAGCACTTAACCTCTATCACATACCCATGGGTGCAAGCAAGCCAAGTCTGGTTGGCCTACAAGCAGAGGTCTGAATTTCAGATAGGCCTGCAAACTTTGAGTAAAAACAAGATGCTGCCTATTCAGCACGTATGAAGCTAAAACTGAAATAGTGTACTATGTTTTTGAAATGGTATTAAGTACATGAATTGGCAAACTGAAATTTATTTAAAAGCTTAAGTATGTTATTGGTGATCTTTAAAAACAATAATAAATTTTCCAAAAAAGAGAGCTAATAGTCTTTCCTAATGTTCCATATATCTCTTGGAGGTTGTGATGTACTGGAAATTTTCCACCTTTGCTAGCTTATCACTACATAAATACACTTATAGGCTAGATAGAGCCAATTGACGATTGAGATTGTAAATCTATCTAAATCATTAGAATTTAGACCTAGCCTAGCTCAACTTCCAAGTACACTAAGATTAAAAATAAAACTACTTCAGTGGTCAAGACTACAATCAAAAATTAAGTAGGCCTATGTTGTGGATCTCAATTAGATAAAGGTCTGAATATGACTGCAAATATCCGTCCATCAATTTACTTTACTTTACATCTTGGATCTAGATACGGTAATTGTAGAACTTTTATCTAGATTGAAATAACCTGTGCTAGATCAGGATGGCTAGATATAGGTATATTACTACAACCATACTGATAGTGATCTCCTACCTACTACGATCCTACGAGGCTTTGTTCATCCACTGCAAAATGTAGCCCTCCGCAATCTAGTTGAGACTAAATCTCACTCCAGTATAAAAAGTCACTTAACTACTGAAAATAACGTTAATCCCTGCTACCAACTATATGCATTTTCAGAAGCAAATAACGCAGCGAGGCACTCACAAAGCCCAACATTACAAACTTAACTTTCGTTCATGAACTCATAATCGTTTGATTGTTGACATGTTAGCCATGATTCACTTTACTGTAATTCCTGATAACCAGTGATCATAACGAGGAAAGATTATAAAGAAGGAAGCACTGGATCCATTGATGATCAAATAAATATAATACCATCATAACAGACAACATTTTTTCTCTCCATCTCCCCCTCCCCTTAAATCACAATATATAGGGCTTTTCTCACAACAAGGATAGAGGTGGGTACCAATACACAAGCTAACTAGAGTAAGTAAGCATAACAGGAAGCCAAATGAGTCTGTACAAAAATCACATTTTTATCCCGGGATGTCACAAAAATTTTATAAACTGACAAAACTTTTTACATGCCACCCCCAACCCCCTCCCCCTCCACCAGCGATGTTCTCAAACCATGTTTAAAAAAAAAAACCACGCCTGTAATGTTGCGTTAAAAATTTTTCAAAAGCTATCTGCATTATTTGCCTTTCAGAGAGAAAGAGAGAGAAGGAGAGAGAAAGAGAGAGAGGTGGTGGGAGGAATCAGGTAGAAAAATATATAAAGGTCTGTCCAGAGATACGCAGAGGAGAAGCACAAACAAAAAGTTTGACTAGAGGCAGAGAGGAGTACGAATATCTAAGAATAAGATAATGAAAAAAAAGAGTTTTCGAGCGAGTGAGATGAAGAGAGATTGCCAGAAATGAAAAGAGAAAGAGAAAGTGAGCAGGAGAAAGAGGCATGAGAAAGATAGCAGGAGATAGGAAGAAAGAAGGGTAGAAGCACTGCAGAGGGAAAAGGAATGTAGGCCAGCTCTATCTTAAGACTGAAAATGGTTTAGTGAGTTAGTTTCAGTTTCCATTTCATGAGATATTTTTCCTGGGAAAAAAGGTTGACCTGCTCGACACATTGATACCTTTGATCTCCTGATCATATAGACGCACTGATACCTAGATACAGTGTAGTTTTTTTTAAGGTACCCGAAATTACCCATCAGAGTGAATTAACTTTTGTCTGTATTTGAAAAAAGGAGAGTGGAGAGCATTAACGTTGTACTTCTTATTTCTAACATTATTGCAATGACAGTAACATCTTAAGTTCGTTGAGTACTGCATCAGGTCGCTTGCTAGGCAAGTTAAGACTGCATGGGCAGTAGGCACACTCGCCTGCTTCGCGAAAAAGGAGGAAATTCAACGCCGACTGAAAAACCACAAGTTTCGGCGACGAACATTGAAATAATTTATGGTCTATATGTATAATTGCACTGTCTATTGCTTAAGTCTAATCAACATCGAATACTATAATATCTATGAGACAGAAACCGCAAAGCCGGAAATGTATAGTAGTTTAATTGAACATAGTGTTATCTCCCTACTTCCATTTTGAAAATCACTCATCCGCCGGCCATTTTGTGACATTGTGATCAGTCGGCGATTCCCACTGGGCATGTTTGATTGGCCGGCATGCCGGCCACAGCCGGCGAGCTTGCACTCACGCATGTAATTTTAGCCTTATTTGGGGATGTCAAACTTTTAAAAATTCAACAGAACTAACATTTCTTTTCACAGAGTTTTCTTGTTTTATGTTTCATATATGTTTCTTCCATGCAAGAAAAAAAAATGAGTATCTTTGAAAGGGATAATAGAAATCATATCATCTGCTACCAATCACAGATTGAAATAATCAAACAGTCTTTGAAATATGGTAATGAGCTAGTTTTTTGTGCACTATTGATGCGCCAAACAACATGTGATGTATCAATCTGTGGTACATCCCAACATTTCTAGAGGTTATCAAAATAAAATTCAAATTATATGGGAATCATTTTATCTGAAGAACTAGTGATAATTTATCAAAATACGCTACACCCATCAAAGATTGCAGATTTGTGAATAGAGATAAAAAGTTGATTAAATACCAAAATAGCTTACAAAAAATGAAATTTTTGTAATGCTCTGAGTTAAGACTGCCACTTATTTATAATCTCAACAAAACTACAAAAAATATAAAAAAATAATCATCTCCCATGTCAGTCAATACTTAAATCTTACTCTAAGAATTTTGTTATTTTAAGCAACAGCCTTGAATCTATTTTGTAATTAAAAAAAAAACAAAAAACAACTCACGGAATGTCATCAGCATCTCGAGCTGGACCAATATCAGATCGAGTTGTGAATCCAGTTGCTCTGTAGAGATAAATGTACAGAGTAAAGATAATAATAAAAAAAAGTGAATTTCTGGCACAAATGTCTACCTTGCAGTAGGTCTTGAAACACAGAAAGACATCATAAATCTGATGAGAAATAAATTATGCAGATCATTTAAAAAATGACGAATCAAATGTGGACTTAATAAACAATGCCAAGTCTAGATCTAATTGAGGTATGAAACTTTAAAATGTTTAAGGCCTAAATCTCCAGCTCTAATTAGACAGTATAGGGAATGAGATTTCAACAAGAGTAGCGGAACTTTCCAGATGTCTCTCAATTTAATCAATATAAAACCGATTTGCACTCTCACCTATTTTTTAGAAAATAGTTAAGGACAATATTATGTGAAAATTAAATGGGATTACCCACTGTCTTATGAATACAGTTTTTTAAAATTTATGCGACAGATTTATTTTGAAGATAAACTTTTTATTTAGATCTATAGTTTTTTAGTTCTAGATGTGAAATCGTTTATAAAAGTAAGAAACTTACCAATATAAGACCCTAAAATCTAGGTCTATGTTACAATAACCACTATATTATTTTGGGGTGTTGTCTTATAGAAAAGGGAGGTTACTCTTGTTTTACCTCTTATCTCATTCCCAATAGTAGATTTTATGCGTCATGCGCCTGCTCAAGAAGACGTAGCCTATTGCGGAGGAAATCCAAGGTAGCTGTACAACCCACGCTACCTATAGATGTTATTACGCCATAAGTTATCACCATTGGTGCGCAAGGTCTCTAGTATGCATTTACACTAAAAATTATAGCAACACAATTTGAGTAGCTGGTACAGTGGTAGGGATGATAATCTATATTTTTTGCAATCATCTTGCACTGATCCTGGAAGACATTTGTGACTACTTATCATAGTGGCAACTTTCACTAGATCTATCATTCTATGCTGTGAAAAAATGGTAAAAAGGTGAAACTGGAGTATTATTTACTGATAAAATTATAACAAAGAAGGGAAATTAACCACAAAACTTTCGAAGGACCGATAATATTGGCTCTACAAACGAGAATTTTATTGTTTAGAACTAACTTTTATAATAAATATGACGAAAAAATTAATGTGTGACACTTCTAGGGTAAATGTGATAAAAGGTCTTTTTCCCTCCTTTTTAAAAAAAACTATTTCTGAGGTTGATTACATGCAGTGTACCTGAGCAACTTAGGATGTATATATGAAAAATTGAAAAAGATGCATGTCGTTTCAGTCCACATGCATCTAAACTAAGTCTGTACTCTTAGAACAATAAGAGATATGGCTGCATTCTATGTTTAAAGAACAGATACTGAGAAAAATAGATCTCCATAATACTGAGAAAAATAAATCTCCATCCACTTCAGGATGTAACCCTTTGCAGCAGAAGTTTGCTTCCAACCGCCGGGGGCCTAGATAGCTCAGTTGGTAGTGCCTTCGCTCCGTGGCCAAGAGGTCGCGGGTTCAAAACACATCCGAGCACAGTCCGGGCCCCTACTGGTTGGGTCCGTGTCAGTATAATGTGACCGGCTGAGGCTAAGTCATGCTATCCCCGCTAGTCTCTGGGTGGCAGCCCCTAAATCGTCATTGGGACCCAAGCCCTGAGAGCACCTTTGAAGTGGAATTGGGCTTGTAAAAATACCCTTCAATCAATCGCTTCCAACCGTCATCCCTCTCTGTGCTTTAGTTAATTAACAGCCCTTTCTGTCACACAATGCTGCTCCCCCCCTCCCCATTTCATTGGTTGCCTGCCTCCCTGCATCTGGTATAGGCCCTAAACTTAAAAATAGCATCAGGGACTACAGATCTAGATCTATTATTCTATAGACCTACAGCATAAAAGGTACTCTTCAACAACTGCTATTTCTTTGAGACTTTGCCAGGTCGATAGAAATATATCAATATTGACTAGCCTTTAACAGCTGTATTTTAAAAACCACGCTTTGAAATCACTTTATGACGACATGATGCTATCGATATCGTTATATTTCTATCAACTTGGCAAAGTCTCAACACACCAAAGTTGCTCAAGAAAGCCGCATAATATATTCCCACTACTTCGACCAGTGTTCCAATCTTTGCAAGGTGGTTGGGATAGGAAGCCTCAGGATCTTAAACAGGCCCTTGACTTTGGATCTATTAAAAGCCCTTAAAGTTTTAACGATAAATAGGCCATATTCACTTTCATTTCTAGACTAGTACAGTACTAGCCTGCCATTAGGTGGCATCACTCAAGCTATGGACAGATGTTGGGACACATTAACGATGTTGTAGAGAAATCCGTCGCCATCTATGTAAACAGTAATATCAAACAATTCTT
>BMAT01013267.1:108754-119444 GCA_019649035.1 Elysia marginata | reverse complement strand
AATAAGAGTGAATTCTCACGACAAGCACTATTGTTGTACTTCATATATCACAGACCATTTTTAATATTGTCTTTTTGTGAATGTATATAATGGTTTGTGTTGGTATGATTATATGTAAATATTCTCGAGGTTATTTTGCGCCTAGAGCTAGGTTCAGTAGGGATTTGGTGCAAAACAAACAACGGTTATTTTGCGCCTAGAGCTATGATCCCATGGGATTTGGTGCGATACAAACTATCTACTTTATTGTTTCTAAATCTCAACCAACCTGGTGTATCAATGATGTTGATATTATGATCTTTCCACATGACATACGTAGCCGCAGACTGGATTGTGATGCCTCTCTGTCTCTCAAGCTCCATAAAATCCATCTTAGCTCCGACTTGATCTTTGCCTCTCACCTGCAATTACAACAGAATTGTTTAGTTGATTTTTTTTTAATTACAAATTCAAGAACGATAATTGATATAATAGATTAAGATTTATAAGCTTTGGGCGGCTTCAATATTCTAGTTTGAATAAATCTGGAGGTAATTTTCCAATCTCACAAATGACAAAGGACGTAAATGACCAATACAAAAATATCTGAACATGATATAAGACTCTAAGACTTATCAAGAACGTTTAATATTTTTTTCCAAAATAGCATATATTTTTTTTAAATATTTATAAATAGAACTAGTTACAGGGTGGCATATGGGAGGGCAATTCTCTAATAGGCCTATAGAAGCTGAAGTAAAGCACCTTCATTATCAGTACCCTGAGAGGTAACTTATTACAGCTTGATTTTAAAAAAAAAAATGTTTGTCTTTAATTCCTAAATTTATGACACCTGAAAACTTCACATCTCTGAAGTTAATAAAATTCACAGCTTTTTTTTTTGTTTAAATTTTTTTTTACCACCAGCTCACCTCATGCATCTCCGCCACTCTTCCTGTATAGAATAGCAATCTCTCTGTTAGAGTTGTCTTTCCTGAGTCAATATGGGCAGAGATTCCAATGTTACGAATCCTCTTGACATCTTGTATAACTTCCTGTTGGCAAAAAAACTTAGTTAATATGAGCCCCTGATTAAAGAAATAACACATTCCTGACGGGATGCAAAGACAGCAAAAGAATTTAGTCTTTTTTTTTTTCAGAAAGTCATTAAAAACTTAGAACAATATAAATTTGAAAGATTTAGACTGATAAGTAGATTTATTCTCTTTTCTTTTTTTTTTCTGGAACCAAATTAATACATAATTTTACAGGAAGTTCTCATGAAGGTAACATAAGTTGTTGAATTAACCATTTGCTTGAGATCAATATTTAATAAAAATCTGCTAGAATAATAAAGTATTTCAGTTAAAAGGAGTGACATGGAGGAGGATGGAGATCTGATGTGGAGGGCCATGTAGGTATGAATAAACTATTTAGTACTTGCCCCAATTTTTCTCGTTGAGTACCAACAATGACTGGACACCCGACTGGCCTGAAGAAAACAAAACAGATTCAAAACATTTTGTATTAAACAGGTATTTCACAAACTTTGTTCATTGAGGGTTTACCCCATTGTCCTACACAAACAAAAATATAGCCAACCGGAGGCCACAAAGCAAATATAAGATTTTCAACATTTTGAATGGACTTGTAAAATTTATAAAGAAGAGAAAAAGTTGGTCTCAGAACAAAACCCTATTTATAACCATTTTTTTAAAACTATTTATGCATTTTCATAACATGTTCAATTCATAAAACTCTGTTCATTAAATGAGTTGCTTTTTATTAGATTTATTTTTCAACCACTACATAAGACAAGATATTTTATACTAAGGAAAAAGTATTTAAACTAACAACTGAATGGAAGTTTGTCAAAACAGCTTCTTGGAAACAGAAAAAAAAAACAATAAATATGTAAGTCTAGATAAAATATATAAAATACAATCAACTTTTTTTTTGTGATTTGCTGCCTTGAATTAGGAATAGAACAGAAAATTTATTCTTTTAATCTAAATAAACTGTAAATAATGTAATTACATTTACAATCTAGTTTTCAGTTTTGGTTATTCCTTGCTCTATGTACAAAAATGACTCTTTTTTTAAACTTAATTGAAGATGTTTTGAAATGAAATGAAGCCATAGCTTGATTTCTTGACTTACCTTAAACCAGTTTTGTTGAACGAGTGAAGCTACTGCTCTTTTGTTTAATACCTTCAAGCTCATGTTGAAGATTGTGTGTATTTTTTTTATTATAGATAAAATAAAAATTACAATAAAATATCAGCTCTGGCTTGTAATTCAGATATCTAATAAACTAAGTATTTTGGCCAAGGACTCAGGTATTTATTCGTGGTTTTGTAAAGACTTGGTTCTGAACGCACTTTCTTTTAGTCAACACCTGCAAGAAGAAAATTTTAAAAAAGAGAGTTTCAATAAGTAGAGCACATTGATTACTAATTTTCATGGTTAATAAAAAGATCTATACACATATGACTATACTGGTATTTAACCTTAAATAGTAAGGGAGCAGTGATGTGAGGATTTTATTGATTGTTTTGTGGATACTGACGAAGAACCTTAAGGTTCCTCATGGCAGAAAAACTTGATCAAATTCTTCTCAAACAATAAGTCTGTAATTAAGTTTGGCTGAAATACTGTCATTTATTGTATTGAAACCATTGATTCATTGAATTTATTTGTAAGACGAAAGTGAGTTTAATTTTGTCAAGGTCAAGTTTTAGAATGCAGCTGTTACAGTAGTCAATATTGATATATCCATTAACCTGGCAAATTCTCAAGGGACCAAAGTTGTCGAAGAGTATTGGCATAAAGAATGGGTACGAGACCTGCGATTGACAGGCAGTCAGTTGTTATATGTGATTTCATTACTTTTCATGGGCACTCTTGAACAACTGTGGTCCGTAGAGACTTTGCCAGATTGATAGAAATACATTGATATCCGTACCTTCATTTCGTCCGACGGTGGGTTTTAGAATGAAGATGTTAAAGTAAGGCTAGAGTATAATAAAACTATTGACCTGGCAAAGTCTCTACATACCGCAAATGCTCAAGAGTACCCTTTTCATGTACTAGGTTGTTTGTATCATGGAAAACGATTAACTACGGAATGTTCAGCCAGTGGGCAGGCCCAGCCCCATAAGCCACTATGGTTAGTGCTCTGCCTGACTATGGCTTATTATCTTGTGAGCAGTTTACAGACTCAACATGACTGTTGCCGTGTTGGGCAGAGGCAAAGGCTTTCACCCAGTTTATTGGTTGTATGCTTTGCATGCGATGGGTTAAGAAAGATTTGTGACTAAAATTAGATTTTGAAATTTATTGGTTTAAATAATAATAATAGTGACAACAGTACCAGTGCCGGTAAGTATAACGAACCTGCGTCCTTGGCGTCAGTCAATGCGTCCATTCCATCCAACTGCTATGTAATCAGTCACTTTCGGTTTCGTAATGCGGGTTAGAGCCTCAAAAGCTTTGACTTGTCAGGTCAGATGAAGAAAAACGCATCACATACTGTGATTATTTCCAATTTACATAGATTAAAGGCTTATTTTAAATGCCAAATATATAATCATGCACCAGATAAGTTCATATATTAATTAAATCACAATGTTTCAGAGATAAATTTTAAACTGTCTTTTAGAAATACGCACTTTATTTAGGCCTAGACAATTTTATAATTGGCCTTTTAGTCAGGTTAAAATGGTGGTTTGTGAAGAAAATCGATGCATCGTGAACAAATTACCTTATATATGTATTTATTTCCCACGAAGATGGTTAGTGGGTAGCTGATTGGGTTCCGATTGCAGGGTACCATTTTTCACATAAATTTTTTTTAATTCATCATTTTGTAAGCCTTTCAAACGTACTCATTGTATCAAACCTCATGATTAACCTCTCACCCAATGGCCAGCTTCGATAAACTAGGTATATCGATAATGCTACCTTTCCTTGTCCTCTCTATTTTCGCTTTCTCTTACTTCTCCGTAAGGTGTTAACCAAAATGGCTGCTCATAAATTTAGTGTTATTCTTGGACTGCTTGCTTTGGCTCATGCGGCATATTCAGCTGCACAACGTAGGTTTTTCGTTAACCTTTTTTTTTATGTCAGCCAGCATTAAGCTTCGGCTAAGTCAGGGTTATCTAGCAGAACTAAGAATTTTAGCGCTGACATAAGGTCAGACTCCATCTATCAAACTTGTTTCTTTTGTCGCTGTGTCAGTGTGGGTCGGCTAAAGATCTAATCTAGATCTTAGTAGATATCAAGACATAAATTTGGAAGAGTAAAGTGTTTTAAAGATTAAGTGCTATTAAAAGTTTTTAATTAGTAAACATGCACTGGAGGAGTCATTTAAAAAAAGCATTCAAGAGAAAAGTCCATTATAGGACCATTTTGATTTCAATTTTAAGAGTTCTTTAAATTATGTCCATGGCTCCGCATGGGATCATCAATTTTGATATGTACAGTGAAATATACTTAAACTTTAAGTCAAAACCTGCAAGGAAAACTCTTGCCTTTAAACGTCATTTCTGTTTGGCTACAGGTCCAATCTTGTTTTTAATTCTTTTTATTTTTTTTTTTTTTGTTATAATGGTTTTTTAAACTTAAGTCAACACCTTTTTTGAATTCCTAGGTGTTGACTTCATCTTGATTCAATTTTTGTTTGAATGCAAAATGTATTCCTTTTGTATTTTACTTCTTTCCAGATCGAACATATATCCGGCTGACAGAGCAAGAGTTTACAATGCTCCCACAAGATGTAAGATTCATAGATTTACTTAACTTTTCTTTTGATTTTGCAATGAAATTTAAACCTCTTTTTGAAAATGATGTCATGACATGTGGATATATTGTCAGTTATAAACTTCTGTATAAAGAAGCTGAAGCTTCAGTGCATCATGCTGTGGTCAAGTTAATACTAATTACTATACAGGCTTAGTATGTTCTAAAGTAATAGTCATACCCACTTACTGCTAGGACATAATACATAGTAGTTTAGTAAATGTTTTACCTTTTTATGGAAACAAAGCAAGCAAAAGTTTCACTTTGCGAATGTGCTTTATCTGGAAAAAAATTATGGGATAACCCGTACATGTTTCGGAGCCATAATAAGATTCGTCTTTATCCCCTCTGAATGTCTGATAATGACTGATTAGAGTAAAATATGGATTTAAAGTCAACGCCTTCAAATGTGCACGCTCCTGGGCAACTCCTTATTTCAACTTTGCAATTAATCTTTTTTTTTTTTTAGTTAAACTTGATAACATTTATAATCTCTTCCTCAAATTGGTTACAGTCAAACACTTATTTGAGCCACAAGACAAGGATTTTTTTTATCAATGTTACACTTCATTTTACATGTAAATCATCTGCATTTTGACCCTGGCTGTGCAAAGGATAAAAGTCTGTGCTTCTGCTAGGCCTGTTTCGTCTAAAAACTGCTAGTTACAGGACAAAGCACTTGACTAACTGGGCCTGCCCACTAACCGTACCTGAGCTTAATCATTTTCAAGAACCCAAACTCAGGATATAATAAGTAGTAAAACCACCTGTAACAATTGACCGCCCACTGGCATTCATCACGGTACAAGTTCTTTTCAGCTTCCTACTGCCAACGCAAATCCTATCCATAGTTATACTGTTCAGCCAGTGGTTAATTATTATGTTGTTGTATTTTTTGTTCTTTATGTTTTCAGATCTTTCTCCAGTGTATTCTTGGCCTGCTTCTCACATGCTATGGTGTAGTGAATGTCGCAGGAAACTTCAGGGAAATCAAGGCCAGTGCCGAGCAAGATAACAAGTAGGAAATAAAGACCTCTTAAAATCTGCATTTAAATATTTCTTTCCAACATCTAACTCGTATAGACATCCATTTAGATTTGCCAATCAATAATTTTTGCTTGATTCCCCATATTCCTGTGATGCCACCAATGTGATCAGCTAATTTTAAAGAAATTTCTTCTATTTTATATAGGATTGAGAAATATAAAAGTCCTAAGTTAAATACCAATCAAAGCGGATTATTTTATAAAACCACTAGACTTAGTCATTTTAGAGTTAAGCAAAACAAAAATGAGACAAAGTTAATATCTTATTTATTTACCATGTATTGATCATTCATTTTTCTACACTGTTCAATCCATCTACAAGTCATTGTGAATACCACAAAAGTTGTCATTTGACTTTTAAATTCACCTCTCAGCTTAGACTTAAGTTGTTCTGTCTTGTCGGGGCTTGATTAAGACAAGGGTGTGTAGCGTTTGGACCTTGACAGGGCCATTTTTTAATATTTCCTCAGAAAATTTCACCTTAACTATGGTGACGGACAAAGTAATTACAGAAAATCTAAAAAATAACTATACTGTAATGATGGTTTGGTGCCGTGCATCTGTTAATTAAACCACGATGCTTTGTTATAAATTTTAAATGAATTAATCAAAAGCAGTCAATTGTAGCAGTCAACAGCGTCTGGTAAGGCCTTGATTTGTCGTTATATGATTAAGGAGGTTGTTATCTATGTGAACAAGTGAATACTTATTTAGATATTATAAACTACTGGCCTGTTAATATAAGAAAGCTTTTTATATTGCTACAATCATATTGGTGTTAAATATAGATATGGTCTCTCTAAAAATCTGTCAGATATACTGCCGGGAAAATTTCGCTTTTTATTTTCTTTCTTTAATTTTAATCTGTCAGGTTCATCTTTAAAAGGGAATTTTACTGTATTACACAATAGAATGTTTGAAATGGATTGTAGAGCAGTCTCATTTTCTTCGCAATGGTTTAAAATATTTTTTCCTGCACCACTACTACATTCAACATGTATTATAGTCTATAATATACTTGCACAGTGTGATAAACAGTCATGTTTGAAAAAGAAAAAGCTTTGCATCAAACTTTTCCAATCATATTTGAAGATAAGATTTCAATACTTATCTGGTAGTGCTTTCTACAATAAAGGCTATTCGATCCAAACTTGGATGGCTCTATTGTTGAAATGTCAAAAAGTCGCAAAATTCAATTTGTGATACCAGCTTTAGCAACAAATTTCAATTTTATATCTCTTATTACTTTTTTTAGTCTTCATTTGTATTGAAAATGTCGTTTTGGTAATCTTTTTTTATAAATAGCTCAAACTTTTGTTTATTCTTTTTTTTCCTTCTTTTTCTATATCTGATGCTCTTGGTTCTAGGACATGGGAGATGTTGAGCAACAGACAAGGTTTCAACATTTTCAACCACAGAGGGAAGGCTTTCTATCCCCGCAGAAATGAATAACAGTCTGGCTCTAACGCTGTTTGTCAACTTGTTCTTCTCAAACTTAGGTCTTATGATGGTTAATCCAATAGTCACAGTATTGGCGCTAATTTTTTTTTCTCTATAAGTTACCATAGAGAGTTAGAAATAATAGACAGCAGACAATTTAGTTAACAACTTTTTCAACAGTTATAGTATGTTGTGAGAATAAGTAGTTTAAAATAACTTGTAGCTTAGATATTGAAACATTTTCAAAATTTGTCATAGCTATCAGCTATTCAAAAACCTAGAACAAAATTGAAAACCTACGGGGACAGAGCTTTTACTTTCCAGGGCCCAGATGTTTGGAACTGTCTACCATTATCAGTCCAACAGTCTGAATCATTATCTAGATTTAAATCAGTTCTGAAGACATACTTATTTAAAAACTGAACCGTTATAAGAAATTTATTAGGAACCCTAAATTTACAATTTTTCTCGTCCATGTTTTCTTGTATTTGATATATCTATCTTTGTATTTGATATATCTTGTATTTTTTTTCCTTCAATTTCCAATTGTCTACGTTATCCATGTTTTTGAAAACTTGTATGAAAGAAACTGTGTAGCTTTTATTTTGTCAAGCGCTTTGAGACTTTAATTTATTGTAAAAAGCGCTATATAAATTTAGATATTATTAGTATTATTATTATTCAGTCAGTTTTCCTTTTTCTTTTTTGCTTTTTTTTTTCTCGACCAATCATTGTCATTCTATTTTAAAAAATCTTTTTTGTGTATGCTATATGTAAATGCATCAGTTTCAGACTAATTGTCGTCATCGAGAGATTTTGATGGGGGTTTTTTTTTCAAAAAATAACTTGAAACAGCTGTTAGAATTCAGTGAAACCAAAATCAAAGAAACACAAGATATTAGCAATCAGATTGGTGTTAAATATAGATATGGTCAGAACTTACTGACAGTGGGGGCCAAAGTTTTTTTTTCTGTCTTCTTAAAACCAGATCATTTTTTTTTCATTCATTGAGCCATGATTCGTATGAACGCACATAAATACTTCTTGTTATCAAATTACTATTGTTTTTTTTTGTATTTGAAATTTTGCACTAAACACATATTTCTGAAGATTAAATTGGACAGTCGTGGAGAATGAAAGTTGAAAAATGTGGTACGGTAGATTTACTTTTTTATTTCTTTCTTTTTTTTTTTTAAATGTTGCACTTACGTGAGATTTCTGAAGATGAAAGTAGACAGTCATGGTGAATGAAAGTTAATAACTGCAGTGCTGTGGTATTATTTTAACTGATCTTCACAAATGGTGCTCGTGCCTTGGATTTTAACTTCTCTCAGCTGTGAAGGTTGTCTGTTTACTGGAAATCTCAGAACCTATTATTGTAAATATCACTTTTATTTAAATGGATAGAGAGAGATGTTATCAGAAAGAATTTAATGTGTTAAAAATGTCTGAGTGTTAAATGTGTGATTTTATGTGTCTTATTTATTTTTATCTAGATAGTTTGAAAGTATATAATTTTAATATGTTTAGGGATGAGAAGCTTTGCAGTGAATATTTTTCATCTGTATTGTTTTATCATCTGTGTTAAAAGAAAAGAAGAGATTAGGTGTTTATCAATTAATTATTTCAATTTTGTGTTTAAAAAAAAACCAAGACCATTAGTCATCCCACAAGTAGTGCTGGTTTCAGCCAAATCACTAGACATAAGTGTATATTATATTATAATACCAGCTATCACTTGGAGTTGGAGTTTTCACTTTTTTTGGATGTGTCTGGAGGGTAAATTCTTCCAAATAATATATAGATTTTTTGGCTTATTTTCGTTTGACGGGATGAAGCATGTATAGTCATATATATATTGTTGTTCCAAGGCAGATTGACGTATTAGCACTTTTTATGATTTCCGATAAATTTGGAAAAACTTTTGAACATGTGGGTTATGGTCCTTTGATTATGTCTATTTCCCCTAGAGTGAAATATATGCTATTTAGACCACATACATCTTCCAGCCTTTGACTGAAGATGCAGAATGGGTATGGGCCTGCATCCATTTAAACAAAGATACAAATAAATGGTTTTTGCAGTTGTATCGGTCTGCCTTGGCCAGGCATTATATTTATAGTGCCATGAGTTCAGTTCTGACTGGACTGGGGAGATGAAGTATGCCCACTATCTCATTTTGGTTTTGTGATGCCATATTTTTATTTTAAAACTTGATCAATCATTTTGTGTTTGTGTGCCGGGTTGGTTGGTTGGTTGCATTTTCAAAGGCTTTGTGTGTTTTTTTTCATAAAGAAGGAAAAAACTGTGTTGGTATTTCCAGAGTTGAAAGTGTTAAAACTGTACAGTATAGACCCACCCATTACACATGCTAATTTGATCATGCCTATGGTCCTATTATTCCAAGTACTACATTTTTTCTATAAAAGTGTATCTGTTTAAGGCAAAATGGCCTTATAGTGGCATATTAAGTTGATCTATAGTGGGAGCACAAAAATGAAGCAAGTTTTGATGATGTTTTAATCAAGGAAATTAATATACATAGATGTATATGTTAGTTTTTTAATCACATGGTCGAAGCTAAACGAAAAGCTTTCTTAGGATTTAAACAATAAAAGTCATGGCCATTCAAACCATTTCTTGAAATAAAATGTTAAACTGTTGGGTCAATGATAGCCTAAATGTCTCACATCCGGGGTGAATGAGTTAGAAGTAGGAAATTAAGCTTTTTAGAAAACAGCATTTAAAAGTTTTTATCTTCTTCTTTTTTTTCTCTAATTTTTAAATTAACAGAAGTTTAATTATCTTTTCAGGAAATATTGATGAACTTATGAAATCTTTGAGGTATGAATTCTTATAAAAATGTCACGCTCAAAACAGCAGCTTCCTTAAAAATGAAACTTGCGACATTTTACTCATTCACCCCGGAAGGATACCTTTAAACACTCTTTTCTTCATTTTCTTATCGTTCTTACTGATTCGCATTCTTCCACATGCAATAACTTAGGTCGTAATCAAGAAATCAAAGTAATCTTTCATTTGCCTTACAGGGCTTTAAACAACCAATTAAACCCTAGTAATAGTGATACATGTGTAACCCTTTAGATGCACTTAATCTGCTATGAAACAATTTCTAATCTTGAATATTCAAGGTGTGTGTGTTTTTGTTCATCAGAAACGGTACGGGTTATTCTTTTTACATTCTGTTCTTTACACCAAGCTGTACTTCGGCATCAAATCACTTGTATAACTAATGCAATGTCCTGATCACAGACTTAAAGAATGGGTGCTGGTGAGGTTTAAATGTTGGTTTCTTGTAGGTGTTGAATGGTTTTTGTTGTTTTTCTATAATATGGAGTGTTGTGAATGAAGGACATCAAACTTTTTTCCCCACCCTCAAATGGTTTTGATTGCAGGCAATGGTG
>BMAT01013267.1:61437-79664 GCA_019649035.1 Elysia marginata | reverse complement strand
AAAAACTCCTTTTTAGTCAAAGTTGGGTGATAAACATGCTTGACTGAGAGTACTGGTACATCTACAAGGCGTGCATTTCATTTTAAACTTGAAAATGAGGTATAATTGGAAGGAGGTGGGTTGGTAGTGTGAAGTTTGGGTTTTGAAGAAGATTTAGTGCTGCAGACAAAAATTAATTAAATGTCCCCGATCAACGAGAAACACGGTGCTACATGTTACTGAGGTCTAGTACCCAACTCTATGTCATTGATGCTTGTGGTCAGTGCATAGGAATGCGCATGTATGCACTCACATGCTAACAATAAGACAACTGCATAGGAGGGACCCCGCCATCAGAAACAGAATGTGGCCTTTTTATGCTCGCAGTGTTCTGATGGTAAAGATGCAGAAGCCACCTATCTGCATTTAAGGGTGCCTACACCGTTGTTTTATTGTTTGTTGAAATTTCCCTATATCTTTTTGTATAGGCCTATATAGGAGCTGAATTTTGGTGAAATTGCTAGAAACCCTAGTGTGAACAAATATAGGATTGGCAAGAAAGGGAAGTATTGCAGATAGTGTTGTGAAAATACATCTAGGAAAAACGAGAGAAGGTCTAAGTAAATTAAAACATAACATGAACAAAATGACATCTAGATCTAGAGCAGATAAAGACTAGCCCCTCCAGTTATGCTCTTGGCAGTTTCCCGCCTCAAATATAAAGTCAGTGGTCAAGCACAGTGTATTAGAGCAGATTGCTAAGATTTTAAAAAAATAAATTTGATTCGCAGTTTATTCCTGATTGTTAGAGTATAATTATATGAATCAGCATGTCTTAACATGTTGCATCATTTGTAAAGGGTTGGTTGTGCGGATATCGATTGAAACCATTCAACCATAAAGTTCAGGGGCAAAAATTTTTTTACACTTTCCACCCTGATACATGATGTCTTCTTGTGAGCTTAAATTTTCTATCACTGCCTTAGAAAACCGGCGAAGAAATAAGTGAAAAAGCACATAAAACAGATCTATTTGTAATATCCTATCACCAGGCTTGAAAACCTGGGAAGAAATTTGTCGAAACTTTCTTCAAACGCTTTTGAGATCGGTTATCATTTTATAAAGCAGTTATTTTATCAACCCTGATTTTTGTTTTCAAAACCAAAGCACAGAGCACACACAATGTCATTTAATATCTTTTCTTTCTTTTTCCACTCTTCACTAACACCAAAGTATGTAAACAAATTAAAATCTACCAAAGAAAAATAACTTCAATCTGTAACATGCTGTCTCTTTTAAATGTGTCGGGTTTCCACAAAGTGAGCGGAGTTGTGGAATTTTGACATTTAGAAATGAATACACTGTTTGAAAGTTTCTTAAAAACCTTTGGGCTCAGTGAATACATTTTTTTAATATGATAATGACTTTATGAGTTATGGAATATGGATCCGTAAGAGCCATTTTTAGAAAAATGAATAAAAATGCATTTAAAGGTTTTAATTTACATTAAAGAATAAAAAGAAATCACCAAATCGCCCTCCACTTGAATATCTCATTTACAGCCATCATTTCAATGTTTTAATTGTTTGATATGATGAAATATGTAATAAACTTTCAATATTTGTCGAGAAAATTTTCTATACAGGTTTAGATTTTTTGAGTGATTCTCTGAATTAGAACATTGAAGCGCAAGTAAAGTCATTTTATGGAAGTTTTGCACAATTAGTAATGTATGAAAACTTATATCTTCTTTGAAAATTTAGATAGCGAAGAAAGATCATTGACCGTCTATGTATTAAAGAGAACCGTTAAAAAAAATTGCTATTTCCTACTGTCTTCTGGCCTTGAATGCCCTCACTGACCGAGCACTATTTGTTTACTTGTCTCTGATCAACTTTTTAGCCCAACAGTTTCTTAGCACCATCACTATCTACAGTCTGTATCATGCATATCAGACCACAAAATGTTGCGATAACTTTTTGTATTTCATAACAGTAAATATTATTTCTTTTTATTTCATTTTTCAAACCTCCTTTCCAACTTTTATGGTAACTTTTATAACGGGGCTGGTTTTTCTTCCCTCTTTTTTTTCCTGAGAACGAATTTCTCCTGCTTTGATTTTACATCTAGACTTTGTAAAGAGTAGAGTTTATTTTTAGCAATATGTATTAAGTATTTTGAAGCATTAAGAGGAGAAGTTTCTCTCCCTATTAGAAAATTAGCTGAATGTAAATTTTAGGGTCGTACTGAAATGGCCTGGTGTTAAATCTATGGTTTTCTCTGGCTTGTGTGTATCTCCAACGCATATACGTATACCATTTCTCATGACCACTCCGAATAAGACAACAATCGAACATTTTGACTCAAGAAAATGCCATTTAGAATTATAATTCTCTTTCCCACTACATTTTAAACCAGAAGAATTGATATCTCCTCACAATTTCTCACAATTTAAAAAAAAAATTAGATTCAATTTTTAATAGTGGGTTGTGGGACAAATCTTTTCTCTTTGCAAAACATGTTAAGTGCCACAAGAATTCAATCCACTATGCTTTTAACAGTATGTGAAATAAGATAAGATAAGGTAAGATAATTTTATTTGGCCCTTTTCAAGGAAATTTGTTTTGACAGCATCAGCATAGTTTTACATAAATTACATTGTTACATACATTATACATTGATTATGTCAGACAACACTGGGTTTATACGTAACACTATATAACGTATATAATGATGTATATAATATTATTTTTATAGCACAAAATAATGCATTCCGCTTATTGCTTAATGAAATACATTATAAATAGTCGCAATAATAATTCAGACACTATAATAATGTATGTATTGAATACTGACCTGTATGGTAGGTTTTTTTTCTTGTGTTCTTCTTGGAGAATTTCAAGGTCTTGTGATAGAAATTTTGTGTTTATATCAAGGGATCTCAGGTTCAAATCTGAACATGATCAGATGAGATCAGTGGTTTTTTTTAACTTTAATAAAGGCAGTAAAATAATGTCGTCAGAGTCTAGACTAGTGTGTTGTTTCTTACATAGTGCCTCTATGGTTGTTCAGCTGGCCCATCTTGTTGGCTCTGGTGTGTCGGGGAGCCTTTGTGTGAAGCTTTTTGAACACTTTAGTGCTATATGATTTTCAATATGTTTTATACCTTGTGACTTTCTGAATTATGACCAGGAAAACTTTCAGTAAAAATTAGGTCTTATTAAAAGAGAATTTTAACTCAAGGGTAAATCATTATGCCCATATAAGTGGATGTCCACAATTTAAAGTCACTTAATTAGAGAGGTGGTCTTAATTGAGAGGCTCCTAATTGGGGAGCTCCACTGTCTATTCTTAAAAACCTAACAGTAATTAGCAGTTGTTTTTTTTTTTCTGTTTCTTTTCACTGTGTCCCTTGGCACTTTACAGGAAGCATACGTTGTCTGTCATGGGACGCTGATAACCAACTGTTGTTCAGTGGGAGTTTTGACCAGGCTGTCATAGTATGGGACATCGGAGGTCGCAAAGGAACAGCCCTGGAGCTGCAGGGACACAAGTAAGGGACATAACCTTTTCATCCTCCATTTGTAAGATTCCTGGCCATTTTCACCCTCATACAAATTTTCTATTCCAGTCAATGATAAAAGTGTTTTTGTTTTTTTTTTATGTGTTTTGAAATTTGGTTTTGTTGGCCAAGTGGAGATAACTCTGAGTTAATCTGTGAAATCTTTTTCTTTAGCTGGTGGATGAGATGACAAAGAGGGTGCAAATTTTTGCCCAGTTTTGGATTAAATATGCCTTATTTTGCCTTGAAACCCTTCATATTTAGCATTCACACTCTTTGTTTTGATGGAGAATTTTTTTTTATTGACTGTTTTTAATTTTTAGAACTTCTTCAAATTTAATGCACTGATCTAGTCCTAAGGTATCTTATAAATGCCAAATTCCTACCATGGCTATCCAGGGTGCAGCCTGAGTCACTTGGATTGACAAACTGTTGACATTCATATTGACTTTGGATATCTTCTTCCCAAACACAGTGAGATTTCTCTGTCTTAACTAGTGGTGGCTTTGTAGTCTTTCACAGCATTGGATTTTACATTTGAGATAGAAGATACCAAAGTTTTTTAAGTCTGTGATTTTGGTGCCATTCTTTTTCTCAAATATTTTCTTTTCACCAGCAAGAATGTTGGGGTTCATTGGAAAAATAATAGGGATGCTCAGGAACTTCATAGAAGTTTCAATTATTTGGTTTTGTGTTGTTATAGTCGAGTCCAGATGACACAAATTTGGATTGTTAGAATACTTGTTGAGTTCAATCTAATTTTTATTATAGATCTCATTTCTCTTTTGATTTTTAAACATTATACTGATAAGTTGAAATACAGATAAGTCAAAGTTAAACTTTGTGCCCATAGGGTTTGGAATATTGGGACTGATTGTTCTAAAAAATAAGTTACCCTAGCACACCATTTTGAATGTATTTAAAAGTTTCTCCATGAGTCTTAGAAAACATAAGTAGTTTGTTTGGGATTGACCATGATGTGTTGGATGTGCTTTTGGAAAATATAAGTATGATAGTTTGTATGGGTTTAACCGGGATGTATGTGTTGTCTGCGTCTTTGAAAACATGAGTAGTTTTACTTCCCTTATACTTTTTATAGTAACATATACACGTCTGTTGCTTTTTATTGCCACACGTATTCTTATGATTCATTGGAAATAAAATAGATAAAAATAACATAGAGTTGGTTATCCAACTCTTTTAAAAAGACCGTGAATTGTTGTCTGTGTGTTTCAGAGACAAGGTTCAGGGTATAGCCCTGGCTCGCATGTCACAGCAGCTGCTCACAGGAGCTGATGACAACATTCTCGGCATCTGGGACATGCAAGTCAAGAGAATAGAGGTAACTCTCTCTCTCTCTCTCTCTCTCTCTCTCTCTCTCTCTCTCTAAAATGAGGTCAGAGCCAAAACAAGACTTCCGTGAAAGGCAACATTCATAAGTACTTTACTTATTATCGTAATCTAGATCTAACTGTATAAGCGTCTGATGTAGATAACAAATATTACATTTTGAACTAAAAACTATAGGACAAAATAAATTTCTATGGCAAATCTTACATTAAATCTTAAAAACAATAGTGTAAAGTAAAAAATTTTTTCTCAATCTCAATCTATCACATAAATTTTTAAGGTCTGTACTTAAGAGGCAGCAAATAAAAACACATTATTTTCACATACTATTGTCTTTAACATGTTTTCCAAAACATGTCAACCTATAAATCAACATTATTAAATCTTCTTGTCATAGTGAATGAAAACCATGAAAGTTCCGCTACTCTTGTTGAAATTGCACTCCAAGTAGGCAGTAAAAAATTATCGCATGAAAAAATTTTTGAGTGAAACTATTATTTTTTTACTGGCCCTTGATGACTTTCTGTATTTCAGTATACTGAAATTGTAATATGTGAGACAATGAGGGTTAATGAGACACAAGTCGCTCACATTAGTTATGAGTTACAGCCCTTTTGTCTTCTTCGTCAAGGCAGATCAACGTTGGACATTGTCTGTCACACAAACTTCCAGAATATTCTGTGTGCCATACACTCCCTGACCCACCTCGGTTGTTGTTATCTTCAGCTTGTCATATCCTGGCTCCACTGTCTTCTACGCCTTCCCTTGCTCCTCTTACCCTCTGCTGCACCGTCTGTCACAGTTCCTCTAATGTGTCGTTTTGTTTGACATGACCAAATTCTTTTACTTTTGTCTCTTTATCTGGTTTAAGACTTGTTCTTTTTCGATGTCAAGGCAATTTAGAATTATTTTCTTGCTTTTTTAGCTTTCCATGGTACTCTAAGAATATTTTATACCTCTTTATGAACAAAAAACTTCTTTATGTGCCATATAGGAAACCATTTCTCAGGATATGAAAAGCTAGATTCATAATTCATTTAACCCCTTAAAGGAAGTAAAATGCACTTCTTAAAAGCTTTTATTTATTCAATATGTGAGCATTTTGACTTGTGTCTGGTTTACCGGGGTTGCCTCACATATAATACGATTCCACCTTACGATTGCAGACTTGTTTTACATGTACCTGTTTTATAAGCTGTCTGATTATGCGTTCCATCTTTTCTTCCAGACGCCAGACTGGGCTGACAGTGACGTGTGTCAAAAATGTGGCGCTCCATTTTTCTGGAACTTCCGGAAGATGTGGGAAGACAAGAAAGTCGGAATGAGACAGGTAAACAGGAAGTTTTAATGTCTTTGTGTCATCTATTTATAGTTTTTCTCCTTGTATTTATCTCAGAAATATTGTGAATATTTCAAACATAAAAGTAAATGTTTTCCAGCAACGATTTTACCAGTTTCAGGCCCCCACAGCATCACGGCAGGTTGAAACATAAGAACTATATAACGGCAATTTAGCTTTTAGGCCCCCAGAGCACCAAGGCAGGTTGAAACATAAGAGCTATATAACGGCAATTTAGCATTTAGGCCCCCACAGCACCTTGGCAGGTTGAAACATAAGAACTATATAACGGCCATTTTTTGCCCCGATCAATACAGTCGGCAGCTAATGAATTCATCTTTCCAACCTGCGACAAGCCTGTCAAGCGACAGTTCTTTCATTGTGCTGTAAGGGTTTTAGAATATTTGGGATTTGTATTCAGTTAAAGTGGGTTGAAAATGATGACCAACTTTAAGTACATGTAGATACTCCTGGCAATATTATGACATAACCATAATAATAATAACAATATAAGTTTTCTGTCAAGAGAATTAGTAAACAGAAGTCTGGGGTAAATTTTGTTTTAAATTTATGAGAATTAGAATTTTTACCTGACTGTGTAAGAAAAAAAGAAACTGTTTCTAAAAAAAAAAACAAACAATTAGAAGCATAATGAAAGACAATTATAGGATATTAGGTGACATTACCAGTATGTTGAAAGTCAGGGAAGTTTTGTCTTATCTCACTTTATCTCTTTGTGTTGTTTCTACCAGCATCATTGTCGTAAGTGCGGCAAGGCCCTGTGTAACGCATGCTGCAGTAAGACCTCAACGCTGCCCATGATGGGGTTTGAGTATCCAGTAAGAGTATGTGACGCATGCTTTGACGAAATCACTCCTGAAGAGTAGGTCACGGTGTCTTTAGCACAACAATTTCCTGTTTAAAATAAGAACTGAAAACCAATAACCCATAGGACCAGGAAGCATTGACAATGTTCAATTATATCAAGAAAAATTAAGCCTCTTTAAAAAAATTTTCTTTTGAATGCCTGATTTTGAGCTTGACTTCTATTTTTTCATCTCTCAAGCATTCAAAATTGTTTGAAACTTTTGCAAAATCTTGCTAAAAGGATAAAGGAGAATTAAATTTTTTGTTCTTTTTAATTGATAATAATGATAAGAGAAATGGAAACTGTTTTTTTTAATAATAAAATTGTCATTACATGAGCATTTTTGCGGTCTGATGCAGATAAATCCCCAGAACATGTCATTCATACAATGTTTTTGTTTGGTTTGTTTCCCACAGTAAAGCCCCTCACGCGACCTTCCATGACCTGAAACACAATATAATCCACATGCACCTGGACGAGCCGAGAAAAATACTCCTCACCACAGGAAAAGACCGCGTCATGAAGGTAAGAGCATGGTTGATTGACGGTGCAGGTAAGAGCATGGTTGGTTGACGGTGAAGGTAAGAGCATGGTTGATTGACGGTGAAGGTAATAGCATGGTTGGTTGATGGTGAAGGTAAGAGCACGGTTGGTTGACGGTGAAGGTAAGAGCATGGTTGATTGACGGTGAACGCTTTTTGTTGTTATTGTTGTTGTGAACCCTCAGCTGGCCGACAGTCAGAAAATGGGAAATATCTTTCCAATACCCTTCAACTCATATATGAGTGTATTTTGAGTCCATTTCTTTTTTCATTTTTGCTTTGAAAGTGTTTCTTGTCTCGAAAATAGTTCAATCTTGACATAAAACATGAAAGTGCTCACTGTTACTCAAAATAATAGAAAAATAAACAGATGAAGTGTCACAGAGTTTCAATTAAACTGTCAAAATGGCCAGCAAGTACATATTGAACCGATGCTCGGGGCAATCAGTTGTTCGGGTGGACTATTTTTATTTTTTTTGTCATGTTTGGCATCTCCATCAGTATTTTTTTTTTCATTTTTCAACTTTTCCAAACTTTTTTCTTATAATTTACAGTTTTTTAAGCTTGTATTATTACCTTTACTTTGAAATAAGTTTGTATTATAGCCAGAAATTTCTTCTTCTGTCTTGAGGTAACTTTGTATGTTCATTTTAAAAATTTTGGCAAAAAGTTGGTTATTTAAAAAAAAAGTGCAAAAAAATCTTTATTAAATTAAACGACTTGAAAAAAAATAATAAAAATGTTTAATAGATGTGACCTTGAAAGTATATAAAAAAATTATATGGCAAATGAGACTTGCTAGAGGCATTTTCATACTAAAGTGTTTAATTTTTTAAAAGTTTTTTTTCTTGTTCATATGAGTTAATGTAAAGCCAGAAGCTCAGATTAAAAAAAAATTTTTTTCACTTGTTGAGATAGCTCAACGAAAAAAAATTTTATATGTTTAATTTCAAGCTTTGGGTATTTAGTTTTATGAAATTAGCTTTTCGTTTTATTTATATTCTAATTTAATTTGTCTTTTTTATGGTTTTACAATAATTTTCTCCTCACAGCTTTGGGATATGCGGGATGTTTTGGCCTAACCAAGTCCGAAGCAGCCTATGTTGAGTGTTCATTTCATCACAGAGAGAGCAAGAGAAGGGGTGGCTGTACAGATTTCTCTATATGTAATGACAGATACACACACACTATGGATAGAGCTAGTGCTGCTTTGGATATAGACATTTTGGACGGGTTTTTTTCTGTAGTTTTAGCCAGTTTGAATTTTTAACTATACCAAGAGCCCATGAATGGGGATATTTGTGTTTACAGTGGCACGACCGCTCAAAATGAGTCTAAAAGTTTTGGAAATTTTACGATCAAAGATATGGTCCTTTTAATTTTGCAGTTCTTTTCCTAATTTCAAACCATAAGCAGATTAGTTTTTATATCTTGTTGTCTTGAAATAGTTAAAAACAAAGCAAAATCAGCTTTTGTATTTGCCTTTCTTGAAATTCAGTATTATGGCATTGGATTTATAAAGGTTATCTGTGAGATAGATAAAGCGCAGACCTAATCGCTTCGTATTTTTTCAAGTTTTATGAGGTTTTTTTCTCTTAAAGATATAAGAGGAAGATCATGAAAAGCATTTTTTTAAAAGTTGTCTATGGTATGCTGATAATTTTTTAAATTTAGAATGGCTGAAGGGCAGGCCTTGACTGGAGAGTGTATGTAGTTTTACTTAAAGCAATCAAAATTTCTGGTAAATAACTTCGGTCAAGAATGAAGTGAGTTTTGAAAACTGTGTCAGGGGAAAAAAGGGCCAGAGAGAATATTTGTACTGTAGGATGTAAGCGTAGAGAATGAAGTATGGGTTTGTTTGTTTTTTTTGTTAAACTAAATCGTCTCATCTTAGTCTTAGTTTATAGGTAGAGATTGCAAAGGCAATCTCCCTTTGTTTAGGTTAAGTTATGGCCCATCTGATGCCTAGGTTTAGATCTCTTAGAATTGGAATTTATTTTTTTCGTTTTAATTTATTTACAGCATCAGGAAGGCAAGGATATTAAATCTCTATTTTTTCCTCAACTTTTTCTGGGTTTTATTTTTCATTGGTTGGAAATTTTTTTTTTTTTAACAAGATCAACTAATGCCCTACATTTGTTTGATGTGAGATGCAATACTTAGTTCATTTTCAATTTACTTTTCAAAAGAAAAACAATTTTGCATCCCTGGGAAGGAAATGGAATGAAGCAGTTTTTGTTAAGTGCCTAGCTTTTACCATTTGATATGTCAGTGGAAATAATAGGACATTACAACAATCTTTTTAGCTTTATTGTATATTTCACTAAGGCCTCTTTCATAGACTTACAAAAAAAATTATTTTTCTGTCTTTTATCTTTCACTCATTATAATATTTTAAACCTTAAAAAATTATTCATTTTATTCAAGCCATCATTTTGTTGTTGAATCTTACAAAAGTTCTAGTTTTTTATTTAAAAAAAATGAAAAATAAAACCTAGTCACCGGCATGTTGTTTCGGACATATATCGCAAAGCATCTTGTGAGTTTGATCACAAGTTACCGATATCCTTGTTAAAGTTTCCTGTAAACCTCGCACATATTTGTTTAAATTATGGCATTCCCTCTTCCTCAAAAGAAATTCATTAAAAGCCTGATTGGGCGTATAGAATTCCCACCTGTATAAATTTATTGATGCACATGATTTTATTTATATTTTATTTTTGTATCATACAGTGTGAATGTAAAAAGAAAAATCCTACATGTTTAACATGTGAGGTCACCATGGTAAATCTAGCGCTAGTTAGAATTTTGCATTTGATTTTGGCCACTCTATATATTCATAGTCTAGATCTAAATACAGATCTTTTTTTTTCTATTTTGGTAGCTTCAATTCATGGAAAAATGTATTGGGAATAAGAATAAAGCACAAAATTAACGTTCTTGTCTGCAAGTAATTGACTTCAAAGGGGAGGTTTTCTAACAGCGATAATTTGTGCTCAGATCTCATTCACAATTCAGTCTATTCTATAATGTAGAACAAACACTATGGACCTGTATGTTTCTCGCATAGATAGATCTACCCCTTGTTTAACTAGCTCCACATTGTGACATAGGTCTACAATGCAATTGTAACTCAGTAGAATAGAGGTTGAAATCTTGACCTCAAAGCAAACAGAATTGATTAGCAAATTTTTCGACTTTAAAGGCTCATACTCCAAACTAGTCTGAATTACTGTGGTAGCCTTGCATTCATGATATGTTTTGGGAATTTTTTGCGTTTAAGGCAGTGTGTATATAAATGTACAGATTTTAGTCAAATTTTTTGTTAATTGTTAACCATGAAAGCTTGTGATTTTGTTAATCTTTTGTATGTCTCAAAAGATTGCTGATGAAAGTGATCCATTTGCCACAGATTTTTATAATTGGGAAGTTGTGAGGTATATATCTTGTTTGAAGAGTTGACTGTGACCAAAAAGTTTTTACTTTTCAAACAAATTTAAAACGCTTACGTTTTTCCAACTAAATAAATTGACAAAAAATGTTTTATTAGAAGAAAAAAAATCTGGTTTTGGTTCACCATAGATTGATACTACACTCATCCAATGTTTTAAAATATTCTGTAGCATTCTTTCTCCTTTCTCATTTGATCAAACATATATAAAATATTGTGCAAGTTTGATAACATTTTCATCACTTGTAGGCCACAATGAACAATGTCATCTTTGTCATGGATCATTACTTTACTCAGGAAATGATGGCATAAAAATTTCTGTATATTGCGTAGTTAGCTTACTTTTCAATGTTTTCATAGGAATTTTTTGTAATTATTAAAAGCCCATGAGATCTAATGCAGATTATTTTTTTTCATTCATGGCAACGTTTTGAAAGCAAAACAAGAATTTATTAGATCTGTAAGACAATCTTCATAAAACAACCCCCTAAAATATCTTTCTGTAACCAGAATTTAAATTGGGACTTATTAATCGAAATTTATGCAATTTTGATGCAAATTTTTTTTTATTTTTCACCAGTGCATTCTACAACACCATCTTTCCTCCAAACATTATGGCTCAAACGTGCACAGAGTGTGAATAAATTAGCATATTATATTTTAAAAAAGGGGATTTATGTGCTAGTTAAAAAGAAAACCAAGCAAAATGCGATAACTCAAAATTACAGTTTTGTCAGTCCACGTCAGTCTTTTTTAAAATTGTTAATGTGGAGTAAATGAGGATAAAAGGAATGTTGATATGAATTTTTGATTCAAGAAAACAATATCATTGTTTGTTCAACTTAATTTTGGTCAGTGTACATTCAACAAGCACAACATCACTTCATCCTTTTAAACCGAAAGTTTGGGTCCTGCAAAATCCATATCATTTAAGAGGCGTTTTGGTTAAAAAGAAGTTTCTTATTCTTTACTTATGATACAGGGTATAACTATTTTAGCTCATAAAGGCATAATATATATATAGATAAAACCAGTGGACGCAGGGAATGAAGAGAAAGAATAAAAATTTTGGCAGTCAATATGATCTCAGTCTGAGCTAGGAAGCGAGGCTTAGTTTAGTGTTGATGTAAAACTGCAAATGAGTATGCTTGAATTTAGCCGAAGAAACCATGCAGAGACAAAAAAGGGCTTTAGGTTTAAAGAGAGTCTACTGTATTTGCACCAAGTTTGGTTTTTAAATTTTGCTGTTCAATGTAAAGTCAGTTAGATTAATAGCAGTTTTTTTAAACCATCTTCAAAGCTATGTTTTCTTGTTGTTCTAAATGCTGCTGTTTGACTCACCTGATTTATGTTCACTTGATAGACTGTGTGACAGTATGATTATGAACTTTTTTTTTGTTTCATTTTTCCTTAAACCTTTATGTTGTGCTAGATTAGCATACCCTCACCAATCTGATATTTTCTGACATCATAATACTCCTCCTCTGCTAAATAATTTAGTTTCGTTTTTTTTCAATATCCAATTGAAGTTGAGGTTTTGTGTGTGTGTGTGTGTCTTTTTAAAGAAATTTTAAATATATTTAATCTTCTTTTTCTGTCTTTTGTTTTGTTTATAGTTTTCTGCGAGAGGGAGAAAGTTAGTGAATAAAACATGGAGTCAGAGATACCCTGAATGTCTGCATCCGTGTGCTTAGGTTGCAACAAACTTCTTGAGTTAAATATGTAAACCTATTCGTCGCCTGAGAACTACTTTATTCCACCTCCAGTTTGCCTTCTTTTGAGAAAATTGCATTTGAAAATTTGAATCTACCTTTGTCCGCTTATAAAACTGCTTCTTAAAATTATTATATCTCTGCAGAGAGGCTAGATTTTGTTCTGTTTTTTTCTTTTGTCAGCTATAAAAATACACTATGACTTTCCTATTGGACTTGCTATTGCTGATTTTACCGAAATTGGAAACGGAATGAAGCAGGCCTCAGCTATAAAAATACACTAAGAGTAAGACTTTCCTATTGGACTTGTTATTACTGATTTTACCGAAATTGGAACGGAATGAAGCAGGCCTCAGCTATAAAAGTACACTAAGACTTTCCTATTGGACTTGTTATTGCTGATTTTACCGAAATTGGAAACAGAATGAAGCAGGCCTCAGCTATAAAAATACACTACGACTTTCCTATTGGACTTGTTATTGTTGATTTTACCCAAATTGGAAACGGAATGAAGCAGGCCTCAGCTGTAAAAATACACTAAGACTTTCCTATTGGACTTGTTATTGCTGATTTTACCAAAATTGGAACGGAATGAAGCAGGCCTCAGCTATAAAAATACACTAAGACTTTCCTATTGGACTTGTTATTGCTGATTTTACCGAAATTGGAAACGGAATGATGCAGGCCTCAGCTATAAAAATACACTACGACTTTCCTATTGGATTTGTTATTGTTGATTTTACCGAAATTGGAAACGGAATGAAGTAGGCCTCAGCTATAAAATTACACTATGACTTTCCTATTGGACTTGTTATTGTTGATTTTACCGAAATTGGAAACGGAATGAAGCAGGTCTCAGACGACGAATTGTAGAGAACAAAATAATGCTTCAATTTGATCAAGTTCATGTTTTTTACATCAAATATCTAAACTGCGAAAGTTTTCATGTTACATTGTTGATGTTATTGTGTGGATTCCTGTTGGCTGCAGAGTGCAATTCAGTTTAATGTCTGCCACCCTTTAAACTTATTGCGTCTTTCATCCTTAAGTCTGTGCACTGGATCAAAAAGTGTGAAGGTTTCGACCAAATGAACAGTATTCCAGGGTTTATAAAATCAACCCCAGCCTTAATTGCATTTTGTATCTTATTGCGTATGGCAGGGGGGCGCCAAATTTCTTGAGTGTTGCAGAGGCTTAATCAGATTTTACGCGTTTTTTTTTTGTTGGTTTTTTTGTTTTTCTTGCATTTGGGACTTCATGTTTAGCTCAAACTTTAAAGTAATTAAGAAAAAAAATTGATTGTGTCATTCTATACCTGCTTGCAAGTGACCTCTTCTGGTACCGAACAGTTCTATAGGCTGATAAGGGAGCTTCTCTGTCTAACTCTAATACTACTCTATAGTTCTGTTGACAATAATTTGAAAAATGTCTTTTAACAAAAAAAATTGTAGTATTAGATAATGGTCTTGCACAATACTCCAATTTTTTTCTTCATGTACATCCCTGGTGTTAATGCCAGTAACTTTGTTAGACTATCAGTGCAATTGTATCTCACAGGATATGGAAAATCCAACTTGTTTATCTTACTTAAACATATTGCATTATGATACAGTTTTTGATAGAGATGAATCTGTCCTGGAAGGGGCTCAACTGTAAAAAAAAAAACAACCTAACAAGACAAAGTTATAACTTATAAAGCCGTTCTTTTTTCTTCTCTGTATATAAGAATGTTTAAAATGCAACTCAATTCAATTTGACAAAATTCAGCACAACTTTAAAATAGTACTTTTTGGAGATTTCAGGTTTTTAAATCTGTTGTCTTCTTATCATGTCTGTTTCAATACCAATACATTTGTTGTTTTTTAATTGCATGGCAACAAATGCCAGAATTTTTAGAGCTTGGAAAAATTCTTAATCTTTTCGTAATTTGAACTCAGTGCATAGTTGAGAAATCAATCATTAGCTGACTTTGAATATTTGGTTGTTGAAAGTTTCATGTTGAAATACGCCCTGTAGTTTGTTGAAATATTTCTTCTCTTTAACCTTTTCCCATCACACTGCATCCGTTTGATGCGGCGCCTGTCTATTCCGCCCGTACACACCGCATCTCGTTGATGATTGACCTAGATTTACCGTTAGAGCCAAGCCCCATCGGCCCGATGATCCCATAGTTTCACTCGTCTCTGCATTTTTTTTTCATCTCGAAATGACAAATTAAAGATATATTGTGTTTTTCAAACCATTTTCCTGTGTTCAGAATTTTTTTTAGGGTGAGAGATATTATTTAGTATTTTTTTACATTTTTTTACATCTGGCGCTGTCTAGCCTGAAAAACCTGCGTACGCAGGGAATAGCCAGCCAGGCAGCCTAACGCGCACAGGGAATAATAGAAGCTAAGGGGGTGCGATGGGAAAAGGTTAATAAAATAAACTTTGATTGACTGCATTCCCAGGTCTAATTTCTTGCAAAAATTTCATACAAAACTTGTTAATGAAAGATCATATCAGTTAAGTGAAAAAAAGCTATTTTTTTAATTTTATGTCATTTAAACAAGTTGTTATGCATGTCTCTTTTGAATAAATGTTTTTACAATGAAAACTTTTAGTGTAAAAAAAAAATTGAAGTGATTGGTGTTTCCAACAAAGCTTACATGTTTGTTCACAATTCTAATTCTTTTTGGAAATGACATTGTTGTAAGACTAAGTTGTACTGGTGTTGAGATTGTCAGATGTTTGCAAATATGTATTACTGAAATATATTCATTTTTCTTTTCTTAAATGTGGAAAGAAAAGCGATTGTATTTTATATTGTTTCAATTAAGGTTCAAGCATTCCAAAATGTTGCCAGTATAAAAAAAAAATTGAAATGTTAATTCAGAGTTTTTGTAACACTTTTAAAACGAGTTTTATTTGTATTGCTTACTTATTTATATAACTTTTCTCTTAAATAATCTCTATCTTCAAGGTTTTTCCAAGTTTCACATTCAATAACTTTTGTTCTGTTAAGATTGGTTGCCATTTGGCATGGGTCTGAAAAATTTAATCCGTCAAAATTTTTTCTTAGAGATTGACAGGGCTTTATAGTTTTATTCCCGCATAAGGGGCCTTGTGCTTAAAACTTTTTATATTTTGAATGTAAAATTTTTGGCCCCTACTTTTTATATTCTTTAATTTTTTTTATGTGAATATAAAACTTTATTTGTAAAATTACTAATTACGAGGATGTTCCTAACTTTTCAAAATGCGAAGAAATCTAACAAGGGAAAGATTAAATTTAGTGATGAGCAAATGAATGGAAGTTACACTTAAAAATTTTTTTTCATTTATGATGTGCATAAAAGAATCCATTTTTTAAATACAAGTAAAAAGACTTTTGAATATTTACCTAAAAAATTTGTCTCTTGTTTTGTATGCTGAATCTGGAACAAGATGTTCCATTTTTTTATTATTTAAAACTGCTCTTAATATGTTGACAAGCCAATGCTTCAGTGCTAAAGAACTTTTAATTTTTTTTAAATATTCTACACCATCACTCATGTTGAACGACCAGATGGTACCTGATGTTTTTAGTGCTTTGTGATGTAACAATGTTATGTCCTCTGATTGCTTTGTGATGTAATATTGTTATGTCCTTTGATTGTTTTGTGATGTAACAATGTTATGTCCTTTGATTGCTTTGTGGTGTAATAATGTCATGTCCTTTAATTGCTTTGTGATGTTATAGTGTTATGTCCTCTGATTGCTTTCTAATGTTATAGTGTTATGTCCTTTGATTGCTTTGTGATGTACATTTAATAATGCAGTTGTTCTTTGGTCTTTTGTTTTTTTTCTTGTCGTGATAAGAACAACCTTTTAAAAACACAAAACTGATGCCATTTCTTAAACCTTTCATGCTAATTTGTGAGTCTTGTGAATTTTGTTTAGACCTTGCATAAAAAATGAAAACAAAAAACCCTTGATGCAAAATAATTTGAATTTTTGAGTTTCATGATTTTGATGAATGGGTCAAGAGGTTCGCTAGAGGAGAGAGGTTGGTGTGTGAAAAAGAAAATTAGGAAATTCTGCGGTTTCTTCAAAGCTACTGCAATGAGAAAATATTATTTTACCATTTTGTAACAGATGCAACTACATTTAACAAAATTTTAAGGTTTATGCAACAATCCTTATGTAATGTCTTCCATAAGTTTATTTCTTTCTGAGATCAATACAAGATTTATTTTTAAAAAATAAAGAAAAATAAGGCTTTTCAAAGATACCATTGGCTGAAAAAAAATAACAATAATATTACAAGACTTTCATATATTTGTTACATTAAGCCTTCAAAAAAATTTTTTAAAATATAAACACAAAACTTTATTCATACATTCTGAAATGTTACAATGTACACAGCCTGACTATATTTTCAAATTATGAAGTACTCATAAATCACAACAAAATCTTTTTATTTTTTAATTACAAATATGCCAATATTTCATCAGTATGCATTGCAATCAAAAGTGCTTGATGATACATGATAAACAAGGTTAGTGTTATTTTTTTTTTAACGAATAACAAAAAGGTTAAAATTAAATGCCTTTCACATATGAAAATTATATTTTCGGTTGCGGCAAAGAGATCCTCACTATCAGGCCATCCAGCCCATGGGTAAACTTATGCACAAGTGTCATTTTGAACTATCTTTTTTATTTTTTTTGGTGTGTTAGAACATATTAAGCACTCTCAAAATTTTTTTTATATATATACAAGATAGACTAGTGCTAAACAAAAGGGGTGAGAGATGTATTCAATTTTGGGTAAAGCACCACTTCTCAGACCATCCAGGTTGCGGCCCATACTGACACACTGCTTCTCTCCCTGACTTGTAATTTATACACATACAAACTGAAAATATACCAATAAGGTATTCTGATTACATAGTGTAAACATTTTAATTAAACTAATTCATGTCATTGAGTGACAAGCAGAGTAAGACAGAGTCAGGGAGGAGGTAAATGTTAGAGATAAGAGAGAAAGTGAACATTAAAAGAATTTTTCATAACAGAGAGAGACACTGAGCACCTTAGGCAGCCGCCAAATATTGATGTGATCATAATAGCAATGATGTAGCCAGTAAAGTTAAGATAATAGAGGATGGTGATACAGAGATACAAACACACACACACACAGAAAAGAGAGAAAAAGAGGTTGATTATTTATTCTTGAGTCCTGTTATATCAGAACTATTGAAGATACACTTTCAAAAATACATCTCATGACACAATGTAAAGAATTCATTTGGTGTTAACTGCAAAAAAAAGTTGATTTAAAAAAAGTATGTAAAAAGAAAAAAATGACATGTTTTTTTTAATTTGGTATGAAAAAAATGTGGCAACCTTTCAAATGGCTCGATTATACGTTCAAACGTGTTTGATAGCATTTCGCGATA
>BMAT01013267.1:17431-28716 GCA_019649035.1 Elysia marginata | reverse complement strand
AGTAAGGCTGCATTCACAGATTAGTTTATTCAGTTAATGCCTTTTGAATTAAAAAAAAATGCTATGTAAAATATCATTGTGTTCTCGTATAATTTTTCAAAACTTAATTTTAGAGAATGTTGAATGCCAGTAACTCAATATATGTTCTAACTTCTGTTTTGATCTCATGTACTGTGATTGTCTCACATATGGTAATGAGCTATAATCATGACAATGGTCACATGGTTAAATGCAAACTTTCAACATGGGTAATCTGTTAATTGAGAAGCATAGGGGATGAAGCAAATACAACTATTCAACAAAGAATTTACACATGTCTGCATGTAAAACATCCTGGTTTGATTTATTTTAAACTCATAACTGAGCACCCTGTGCCATTACAAGCTGACACATTATTAATACATTATACATCTTTCAATTATTATTATTATTAAAAAACATCCTTTTGTTCTTACTTATTATTCTTACTGAGCACTCCAGTCCATGTCATTTTCTATTCTTATTTCTCAACTTAGGACATATATGGCAAAGGGCTTGGTTGATCGCAAAACAGAGAAGCAATTGAAAATGATACTTAAATTGTTTTGCAATCCAGCAAATTTGGATGAAAGCAAAGAAAAATTAAAGGAAAGTTTATGAAGGCGTAAACAAAGAAGCCACTGAATTAATTAGATTAGCGGGCAAGCCTTTATATAAATAGGTTATAGTTTAGTAGGGTTACTTTGACCCAGAAGGCCCTTGAAGATGTTTCAAGGAGTGTTAGCATCGTCAAGAGGCTGCTGCTACAGTGCTAGATTTTTACTAATTCACACAGCTAATTTACCCAGTTATAGTGCCTCTTTCATTTATTTACAGACCAAGAGTTTCAAGTGGCTCACTGTCCTTGCTCTTGTCGTGAATTGCTTTGCTCTGTCATTTTCAAGGCGTCTTAGCAGGAAGATAATTAATCATTTCATAAAGCCTATAGGATTAGGAATGTGTTTATGTGACAGTGTCGTGGATTTTTCATAGAAAAAGAAAATATTGTATTGTAGGTATATAATAGTACATTGAGATAGACAGATCCTTACTTCTAATCATTTTTTTTTTGTATATTTTAATTATTTATTTGCCAAGTGGATTGTTGACCTTAGGTTCTTAAAGAAACATCATACATGTATCAATTGACTAGAAAATGGATGGGTTGTGTTAACTGCAGTTTTTGCGCTGTCGCTGATTCTTATTTCAGAATAGCCAAAGTACGTTAGACTTCAAACAGATTTAATAAAATTTTTATTGGTTTGCCGTCTTGTTAAAAATTTTCCTAAAATAGTGCAGGTATCAAACCATCACTGTGCGGCTGTACAAAAGGAGTACTGTGTGTGAATATACACAAACATTGACTACTAGTATTATGTTAGTATTGTTTTAGTATTGTTGATTCTTTAATATTGTTCTGGTGACTCCTTTCATGAGGAAAAAATGTATTTTGCAGTTATGGTGAGTTTAGCATATCTGAAGTGCAGTTTAATTTTTACAAAAATTGATTTAAAGTCTTTTAACTGCATGCCAAATGCAGCTTTAAGCAGAATGCTTTGTTGAAAGCCCTGATGATGCAACGCTGTTATAGAACTTAAATAATTTTGAAAAAGTTAAAAGTCGTAGTTAAAGCAATAGCCCCTAAAGTTTAAATAGAGATTTATGGCCCAAAAGAACAGAAATCATTACACTATACAGTTGCTTGGTATTATGAATTTTACTCTGCTTAGACTGATGGTCTTTTTTTTGTTTTTTTTTTCTCCTATCTGCACTGCACCGTTTGCAGTCAGTTGAATTGAGCTGTGCCTCTGAAGCGAATGATCTGGCTTTGTTTCATTATGCTCACGATAGTATGTGTGCTTCTCTGTTTGTAAGTTAAGCTTGTGTGAAGTGACAAGAACAATAAGATAAAGTCCTGAGCTTGCTTGCTTCTAAAAACTTCGATTTTTCCGACTGTTTGCAAATTGTTTAACCTGTTGACTGCCAGCTAGATTACCTTCCCATACCAATGAAAATATACAGTGAAAAACCTCATAATTCAAGCCTTTTGGAAGTGAACAAAAACTTTGAATTAAGGGGATTTGAATTATAGTATACTACGTACTAATAATTCACTTTGTGTTCTCTTTTATACAATAACACCTTTCTCTCTCTCACACTGCCTTTGGGTATCTACATGCAAAAATAAAATTTCATGCTTAGGAGATTTGAAAATAGAGATAAGAAGCTAAACCCCTAGTTATATATTATAAACATTGAACTTTGAGAATTCAACTTCACTAATTTTGAATGATAAGGGCAAATACAGTGGATCCCCCTGAATAAAGGCCTGCAGAATTGTTGGTAAATACAGGTCTTATGAGAGAGAGGGGGGGGGGTTCTTAGTTCAGGAGTTAAATTACCATACCAATGTGTAAGTGGGCGTCTTCAAACTTAAAGTGACATGACATTAGAGGGGTGGACGTGGTCTTTATGGAGGGGGTCTTAATTGAGGAGTTCCACTGTATTACAACTATTGAAAATATTTTTAAAAGAAAAGAAAAACCTCTCACTATGAGCATTTTGAATGATCAGGTTTTGATTTAGATGCAAAACTCAAAACTGGCAATATCTGATTTTTTAGCAAGGGAAATAATGATAACAGCTGAGATTGTGTCATTATTTGTTTCATAGTTTTGTCCCTTTTATTGTTCACAAGGCTTAAGAATGTGAATTTCACCTCCTTGGAAAAGTTCTGGGCAGGGCATTCAATGGGTGACAGTACAAATAATTATGAATTTATGAATTGTTTCTGTGTATATTATATTTCTTAACTTATATTTTCTCCAGGCGCGACCAACTGCCGTGCTGGTTGTGATTCTAACGCTGTGCATGTGTTCCGTGCTGGTCAGCGTGTACTACGTGCACAGTGTGTCACTGGCCACTCCTCTCGACGTGATGAGGGCCAACAGAATGGTGCTGCTCAGAGACAAGCGTCTTGCTGCAGATGACGACGGCATCACTTCCTCCGAAGCAAAGAGGGGTCATCATGTTCTTCCCCCTCCTGGCCTAAATATATCTGGTGTACAGGTGGGTGTTTGGTGCGCCTAGTGAATACTACCTTATAGCTGCCATCCAGTACCGATTTCAGTATTTTAGTATTAGAATGACTACCAAAATACTGGCGTACTGATGTCATACCTAACATACTGAAATTAGCTGACTTGGAAAATTATCGGAGAGATTCCTTGCTATATGATATTCTTTAAAAAAAAAGCTTGCTCAATTTCTCCGATCGGATCCAAGTTCAGTACTGTCTCTTTCCCGTTAAATCAATGCACATGTTGAAGACTTTTTAGGTAGAGAAAAAAAAGAATTCTTTCAAGGTTTTTTTAATATGGATGGGTTTGTTGCATCGGGGGATTTATGCCTATGGTTGAGGTCGATTGTATTAGGAGGGAGCAGATTGCAGTAAGTAGAAAAGAAGGCAAGGACAGGCAGATAAACAAAAAATAATAAAGATACGCCTGTATTGTAGTAAAGGGTGTTTTTAAACTTGAATGGGACTTTTGTAATCTGTATAAAGTACATACATGTTAATTTTAGAATAGAAACACATCTCTCATTATAAGTACTACTGAGATTGAACATGGAGCTAAAAAATTTTGTTGTTTTTTTTGGTTCGTTTCTGTTTTTGTTTTGCTAGTAGTAGAATTTTATTGATGGTGTAACATTTTACTGCTTATAATAGTATACCCAATGTTCATTTTTTTGTTCCATCAGAGCTCACCAAATCAGCTTTTAATTCAATATTTTTTTCTCATTCATACATGCTGAATATTTCAATTTCCAGGATGTAGTCAACCCCCCTGTGCTCAATGACATTGATATTGCTGTGCATATTGAGAACAAGAAGGCCAAACAGCAGCAGCAGCAGCAGCAAACAACCAAGAAGAAGCACAAGAAACTGCGTAAGGAGGATATGTGGCCCAGCCGTGAGAAAGTGTACAAACAACGCAAGGCTTTTGTTCCCCTGGCCGAGCAGATTTATCACAATCCAGAGCGGACGCGCGCCAACTGGAAGGGGGAGCGTTATATTGTCTATCTGTGCCATAGTAATCTAACTTGTGCTGGCTGGGGTGATCGCCAGCACGGCATTTTCTCCGTCTACCTTATCTCCCTTGTCACCAACCGTACGTTTAAAGTGGACATGCAGAGTCCGTGCCCGCTGAGCAAGCTTTACCACCCGAGGTTAGTCAACTGGAAGCTGAACCAGTCAGAGCTGGAGGGTCTGTCCAGTATTCATCTGTATGCCCTCAATGATCGGCAGTTTCGAGACTCTGTCAAGACTATTGATTTTGACAAAGAGTATCCGCAGGATGTGCTGTATCTCACGACCAACTACGACTACTTCTACAACCTCAAAGTGAATCCTAACTACAAAGACATTTTTCGACAGAAGGTGCGTGGCAAACCTAGACCGATCCTATTTGCTGACTTGTGGCAAGGCATTTTCAAGATCAACAAAAGAGTTTCGCGAAAAATTTCACCGGCTTTAGATCTAGCGCATCCCTCAAAATCGCACAAGCTAGTCTGCGCTCATGTGCGGTTTGGGCGCAACCCGACCATCCCGAACGATGGGGATATTCGAAATACACTTACCACCATCAAGCCTTTCTGGAAGTTTATGGAGCGGCACTCAGACCCCGACAAGTACCGCATGTTCATAGCCAGCGACTGGCAAGGTTTCCAGGAGAAAGTTCGCTCGGTGTACCCAGACCTTCTAGTGTTTGTCAGCGGGGATATTGTTCATATAGACAAGTTGCGGAGTTATTTCCACGTCGGTCAAAAGGGTAAAAACTCAAGCATTTCCAGTCTGGGTCCTGTGGACGAGTGCACGGGATTTGAGAAGGTGATTGCCGATCAGTATGTTCTCAGTAAATGTGACGTCCTGCTGCTGACATACAGCGTGTTTGGCAAGGCGGCCGCCTACATGCGTCGGTCAAATGATGATCTTTATCTGCTGGAGAACGGGACCATCAAGCCTTTAAAACTGTTTAATGAGAGAAATCTATAATAATGGTCAGTCAAGGGTGTTTGTAAATTTAAGAAGATAAAAGCTACTTCTGTGGGTTAGTTACTATGAAAAGCATATGTATGTTTTTTGTTATGGTGTTGGTTGAATTAAATTTCACATCTGCGAGGTTAAGCTACATTTCTCCATGTAACGATTGACTTTTTTTTCTTTCTTATGCATGTACATGTAGTAAATGCTTCTTGTAAAGGAGGCTAATATAAACAGGATAAGCCTTCTGATTTAAGTGCATTTCTAAGAAGCTTAAAAATTGAGAGCTTGGATTTTGTTTTCAGAATTATAGTTTGTGTCTATTGTTTAAGTGTTCTTGAAAGAGTTGTGCTTTGTTTTTGTTTTTTTAAAACAGCAAAAGATCTGTTTTCAATGTTTTCAATCACATGCTAGCTATTAAATTAAACTTATGAAGCATATAAAGTTGTCCTAAATTTTTTAATCAAAGAGTTTTTGTCTTCCACAATAGAAGACTGATTTTGAAATCTCAAGAGCTTAGTAAAACGCTGAGCTATTTTTTTAAATCTTGAACCAAAATAGATCTGTTTTCTGCTTTTGAAACAGGAATATACCTGTTCCAGATATTCTTTATTAAATATTGTCTTAAAAATTATTTCTAAAAAATTTGATATTAAGTTTTATACCTTCACCTTTTAAAGAATAAACATGATATAAACTTTTTTCCACGCAAGGATGGTCAATCGATATCAGTTTATCTTCTTCCATTCTTTAGCAACTGAAGAAACCCTACCAAACAATATTGACTTGATTTATACGCCGCTTTGTCAATCGTAAAGACTCTCTTAAGCTGCATTTATGAGAGAAGCAGGTGATTATGTAACTTGTGTCGATGACTTGTATAACACTAAACCTTGCTAACACTTGCTGGTTCATATCACCGGTAGGGCAGTTCGGTTCTATGTTGACTTGAGCATTTTTTGGCATGTAAAAATGAAGTATGTTCTATTTTTTTCTCGTTTTTTTCCTTTTTCACTTCAATCTGCGATAAGTTATCTATCTGGAGAAGAAATACAACAAATGCAAAGCTGTCTTTCATGATTTCATTCTTATCAAATGCCTGAATTTTGTAGAATTTCTAAATATGGTGTCACAAATTGATTTTTTTTTAAACCGTATGCGTAATTCCCAGAAAACTGAAGACTCTTTAAGACATTTTTTGGCATTACCTTACAGAACAAATCTGATATTGCATAATTAAAAGATTCAAACAAAATAAAATTCTTGGATTCGAATGTGAACAACGACAACAAAAGAAGTCTGCACAGAATGTTTTACATTGTGCCACAATATCCTGCTGAGGATTGCTTTCCAACCTTTATATAATTATTATTATGTTGCAAAAAAATTTTTTTTTAATTTTCTTGAAATGTTCTGTAATAATATATTCTAAACGTTGTTTGTTTTATATGTATACATATATATATATATAATTATATAATGATCTGTAAGTTATATATGTTTTTGTTTTGATTGAATTATGCTCTTAAAAATCATGATGTCCTTTTACGGAGACAGAGACTGGCACTTCCACAATTTTTGCTGCATGTATATGTGGGCTTGACTAGCTAGCTAGAGTAGACAAGATTTACATATTCTCTTATTGTTTTAACTGAATTTGTTTTCAGAATTTTTTTTTGTGAAAAAAAGAGGAAGCGGTTCTTCGTTTTTTATTGTTTTGTTTTGTTGTTTTTTTTTAATGAAAAAGTGGATGTGAATTGAATTTACCCAAAACTTAAGTATCTTTTTCTTGCCTTTAATTTTTCACTGATATTTAAACTTATAAAGTCTAAGATCAAAGAATCAGGGATGCCATTTTTCAGTTATTTTCCTTTTTTTTATATTAAAAAAGCCAGACTAACTGAAGAACAAAAAATTTTAAACGAGATTGACCATAAGAACAATGACAATTCAGAAGCCCAAAGGACAGACACAGTTGAATGCAAGAAAGTAGTGCCAGAATTTCCAGTTTTTTTCAGAAAATCTGGGAGGTGTCCCTGAACAACTTAGAACGTTGTGTGTTAATTTACTGTTTCTCAGAACAAAAATAGAAATAAGAGGAAGACAAGATCTTGTTCAAAAGGGTTTTATAAAAACTGCTAAGCTTCATTTTGACTCAACCATTTCAAAGAACAAGGGAATTTTGATGGGTTTTGTTCGTGAAGAGTTAGTGTTAGTGGTATTTTTGTTGTTTTTAGAAATGTTTGAAAAAAATATTTTTGTTTTTTTTTCTTTCTTCTCTTTTTCACCAGAAGTCATTCTATGTTATATCATTTGCCTTCTTTGATTGGCGGCCATACACGATATTATGTTACCTTGTAAGTGCTGGATTATAGGTGCTGCTTTGGGTTGGTGAACCATTGATTTTTGGAATTTTAAAAACATGTATTTTTTTTAAATTCATGTTTTGTCATAAATCCTTATAAATCCTTACTTCATTAATTTGCTTTCATGAGAAAAAACATTACTTGTCTAAGTTGCACAGAAGACGGTGTAAATGTCAGATAGAAAAAAATTATAATTTAGAGTTGTGAATTTTCAGCTATTGTTTTTGTTTTAAATTTTCAAAAAAATATGTATGATTTATATATGACTTATGGTGTTCAAATGATGAAAGAAATGAATGACTGGTATTACAGCATGTATAATGTCAGTTACCTCAATTTGCTTATATCCAAGGTCACAATTGACAGTCACAATGTCGGTGTATCTTTGCCCTAAACTATTTTGTTTGTTGTTCTTTTTTTTTTCCCATAATGCAATGCTATTTTTTGGCAATACTGTACGCCCTGTGAAGAAGCAAAGGTTTAGACTTTCACTGTAAACCCAGAAATAATTCTGTCTTATTTTTTAATCAGAATTTAGCTGCAGTTTTTTTTGTAGATTATGGGATAAAAAAAAGGGGTTTTGTTCTATGTTCATGAGAACTAGATAGTGACTTGCATTGAACATTTTTTATATTTGCATTACTTCCTCTTATATGATATACACTTGTAAGCAAGCATTTCTGTAGCATACACTTTATTCGCTTTGCTTACTTAGATATTGTCATTAGTTTGTTACTGTTTCACCTGTCAGTCAGTTTTTTTCATTTCTGGGAAAATAGCCTTCTCCAGACAATTGTAGTTCTTACAGATTGAATCACAAAGTATTTATGAAGAGCATACATGTGCTTTAATACTTAGAAATTTTAAAAATTTGCAATGCAAAGAAGGTCACTCGTTAATCATTTTAGTTTTTTTTATACAACAGCTTAACTTTCTGAGAACGCTTTTGTTCTCTTGTGTCTGTTATAATTTCTTTGCCTTAGTTTATAAAAGAGTTTTAGCTACAAGACTTGCTTGGAATGATACGGTTTTTATGCTGTTCTGTAACTTTTGATTAAGGACATGTATAATGTCATTTCTCTGTATATAATGTAACTCTTACTTTAGTTATGTTATTAGGTTTTTTTTACTCTTTTGCTTGTAAAACATTTTTCTTGTTAACGAGAAATCACGTATCAAATCAAAATCTGAAGTCGATTTTGCGAGTTCTGGAAACGAGAAAAAAAGTACTTCATGTTCAGCTATCTTAGCCTGTGAACCCGAATACATGTATTGATTATTTCCTTGTCTTTTATAGTACTGGCCAGTAATCGATACGAGCCGCTTTGTGTTAACTATTTATATATAATAAAGTAATTTTAGGAGGTTATTGAAACATTCAGGTGTCTGAATCACACCACCATGGAGACAATACAAATTCTCAAGGCATTTTAACAGCTTTTGCAGAATTGGCATTGTATTTAAATTCTTTACTCTTTAAAAAATACAACTATAACATAAAAGACATGCAAACTCCATGGATTGATCACCTAATGTTTATAAGGTTCAAATTCACTGACAGTAAGGTCTCTTAGGGCTTTCAGACTTTCACTTACATCTTCAGACAAAGAACAACAACTATTGCTGTGTGAAATTTCCTTTAAAAAAATTGCTCATTTGCTGACGTGTCGTTTGTCTAGTTTGACAGCAACATGTTCTTATGTCACTTACTCATGATTTATGTACATTTCTCTATATGTCTTGCAACCAGTCTGAATGAGTCTGAAGTCAAAAATGGAAGTTAGTAAGATATTGGTATCACAGAAAAGCTGATTTTCTCTACTTTCAAATACAACAAACAGAAAAGCTCTATCATGCTTCTGTATAAAGTTATAGTCGTTTAAAGTCGGCAGGGTTAGGGCTTGGAAAATTTCAGAAAGTGGAGAGAACAGCATTAAAAGTTTAGATGACTATAAAGGTATTAAGACCCTAGCAATCATATCAACTAAAATTAGACACTTAAAAAATGAAATTTGAACAGCAATTAAGTGTGAAAACTGTATAGAAATAGTTTAAGCGTCAACATCTATCATAAAAAGATTTAGACTTCTGAATACCCACTAAACTTCAAAAGCCTTTAGCTCTAAACTAAGCCTTTCGACTTACGACTCATTTGGACAGAATGCGAGACATATCATCTGTAAAAGAAAACTAAGCGTTTAGAGCAGGGTACTTGTGCTCAAGGCAAATTCATTAAAATCTTTTTATCTTTTGTTTCTTTTATTTGTTTTTTTTTGTTTTTGTTTTATTTGTTTCCATATTTTGGACTGTGATATATAATTTACTTCTCAAACATTAAAAGAGCAAGATCTGACAACTTATAAAAACGTAATCATCAGATGAAACCTAAATTCTTTTCTTTCTTTTTTTTAAAATTTTCATTTATTTTGTGTTACGATTAGATGACTAAGGATGCAACTTTCCTCCTTTCCTTTGGAATGTCATATAATTACTGATGATTAATATTACTCCACACTTCTGAAGCTGAAGGAAAAAGCTCTCCCTCTTTCCATTATTGAGTTTGAGTTGTGTTTGCAATTTCTATTATTTTCAAATTCCTGTTTTGTAACTTAGATATTTATAAGGTCTTTGTCATTGTCAATAAATTCTGAAGGATATTGGGAATGAGATTAGACAGAAGTTATAGTTTCTTTGGGAAAACTTTCTCATTGAAGCCAATTAGGTGGGAGCAAGAGCAATAATTTTTTCCTTCTCCTCTCATTCAAATTAGTTTTGTTGAGTGCTCAGTCTAAAATTTAAATTGTTTATTGGTCTTTCTTTGCATTCTCCACCTATGTTTTATATGTTCTAAAAGAAAATTTTGCCTATGAAATTTAATTTTAAAAATGTTTTTTTTTTATTTCTTTTTTGTTGTTGTTATGTGTTAACTATTGTTTGCACTCGACCGTTTATTTCTCATAAAGAGTACACAACATTTAAGATACAGTATACAGTATAGTCTTTTACTCTTAATTTAATCTAGGTATAAAAAGGCTGTTTGAAGGTATTGCTTTTTAAGAATTATATACATACATAGATTCTGGGTGAAGATTTGTGCTTCTCTTGTACAAAGTTATAAAAGTGATGTTTTTGAGAGGTTTTGGTTTTTTTTTTATGTATTAGAGTCAAATAATGATAGTTTTTATGTTGTTTTTTTTTTCGTATTGTCGTATTATTCATGCAATTTTTCTAAACAAACAAAAAATTTTTTTGCTACAATTTTGAGAGGTATTGTCAGCCGTCAGGTCATTGCCACAAAAACACATTTAAGTAATAGTGAATATTTGGGCTGAATACTCTCTTAGGCTGGAGGTAATATTATTTACAACATTACTTCCTCAGCTCAATTCTTTTTCTTTTCCAATACTTTACAATCATCGACTGCAGGTGTGTTTGTTATTTGTAACCAAATGCCAAAACTTCAAACAATGCAGTTGTTTGTTTTTTTTTCTAGTAAAGAAAAAATTATAATGTCATATGTCTTTTCATTGAAAACCATGAACTGCACTCGATTGCCAGAAATGTTTTTTTCTGTGCAGAAATTCTCTCAAACTATTTTTTTAAAGTATAGGTCACATAATTGTAAATTGTTTGTTCAATCAACCCTTTGCATTTACAAGACAATCCTTTGTAATTTGTCTCTCATCCAGGGTGAATGAGTTGGAAGTCACAATTTAAATCTTCTAGGGCATTAGTGTATTGAAAAAGACACTTGCATAAGGTTTCAAACGTCAAAAATTTCATGAAATTAACCTCATTTGGTGGAAGGATGTTAAAACTTTTATGGATTTAAAATGTAGGAAAAAGGCAACTTAAAG
>BMAT01013265.1:1644-11960 GCA_019649035.1 Elysia marginata | reverse complement strand
CTCTGTTTATGTATTCATCTATCTCTATCTCTTGCCCTCTCTTTCTCTCTTTCTTTCTCTCTCTATTTGTTCCTCCAACTTAATTTTTGTGAGAATATATTACTTTTAAAGTTGGAATTCTTACCTGTACTTTCCGAACTGCTATTGGGTAAATGTTCTAGCAGTATCTCTAGCATGATTTCTATTCCAAACTTTCCGATGAGTATCGTAGCGACGTAGAGCATAACTCGAGTAATGCTTCATACGAGCATTTAAAAAAAATAATCCTTACATTCGCTTCATGACAAATTTAAAAAAAGTTTTATATACCTATCATATTGCGCAAGGGAATAAACAGTTTTCTTAAAGAAAACAAAAAGATAGGCCAAAATATTGGGGGAGAGCAATACACAAAAGAAGATTATAATAACAGAGATGGCGAGAAAAGGAGCATAATTATGTAGACAATAAGAAAGGTGGTGCTACTTAGAGAAGATGAGAAAGGTATGAAAGGATAGAGAAAGATATCGGGAGGAAGTTATATGGGAATGAGAGAAAGAAAAGCAAAGAGAGGCTAGAGGGAAAGGAAAACGGAGGAAGAAAGTAAGATAGAGTGTGGTAAGAAAATCACTTGGAATGGGGGAGCAAATTATAGTAATAATAGTACAGCATGTTTTGCGTGACCGGGGGAGGGTAGCAAGGGACACAACCCTGCTGTAAGCAAATCCAGTTGTGAGGATGCATAGAACAACAAACGTATTACATGATCAACACATTTCAGAAACACGCATTCATAGAGGATTTAATGTAACCAAAGTGCACTAATGGCATTTTACACAAGGAACATTGAAGAAAATGAATACATTATTTTTTTCTGTTTAAACATATATGCAACATTGAAATAGCCACGAAAAAGCGGCTAAGCGAACAAAGAGTTGTTAATTTGTATGAAAACTTCTACAAACGGAGATCCTCTGTCAAATTCTTAGAAATGTGAGGGTAAAACCTATCTATTCTGTAAATCTTCATCATGAATTTCATAGGTATGTTAAGTTAATTCTAGCAAAAGCTTTGTGAATTAGAAATATAAAACACCATGTAATGTTTTACATCACAGAGAAGATGAAATAATTCCCAGGTCTTTTTTTTGGTAAAAAACCGAAAAGAAAGTTATTCAGTGGGCCTGTACAGCGGAGCCCTCAAACCTCAAAGTAGGTCTACTTTTTCTTTATGCTTTAAAATCATATTTTCGTTTTGGGCTTCAATCTATTTACGTTTCATCGTCTGTTTTGTAGTTGCTCGTGGTAGACCAAGACCTGATCCAAGCGTGCAGTGAGGCTTCAAATAGATCTAGCGAGCAAAAACGTAACCACTGACCGCGGGTGGTCTTTGTTTTGAAAAGAGAATTTCATCCCTTCAGTTTAAATTGTAATCCCCGATTTCATTCAAATTTTGGGTGTTTTGTTACTTCTTTGCTTTTAATTACGTAAAAAATCATCGATTCAGTTGTTATCAACTTTCGAATTAGAACTTAAACCATAATTTTAAACAAAATATCTGAATATTTTACATTTTTTAAATTGACTTTTTTCATTGTATGGAAGATAAGCACAACTGCTTGAATTTTACGGTACTCTAGATTTAGTTGTGAGGTTATTTTGCTGCCATTGACTTCATGTACGAATTATACATGACTACATGTTATTTATTATACGGGGTCGTGTTCATGGTGCATTGGGGTTGGCGGATTTCCCTTTACTGTACATGTATTTTAGTTCGTTTGCATGTCAGCAATGCTGATATCTTTTAAGTTTGGCTATCTCAGTAATTCATAACATTTGTGGAACACCCAAGTAGTCATCGTAGCAGGCCTATGTCATAGGGCTACACCAATTCCATAGTTTTGTACACCAAGCAGCTAAAGCATTTAGTCCTTATATTAAATGGCATGGCCACATCAATTTTACACAATGAGGATCTATCCTTATTAATGTTTTTTCTATGAAATAGGGAAGTAAAAAATTAAATAGGGAACTTTGGTCTTTGTTTGGGGGTAAGGGGAGTAGTTTGAGGTTTGGGGGTTTCCAATCCTGCCATCTAATACTTGCAACATTATAACTTTGTTCCTTTTTCTTCGTCATAGACAAAGTCAGTGCTCATGTAGGCTACTTCAGTTTGAGGAGTTGAAAGTTCACCACTATTGGAGCTCCCTGGATACACTGACATGTCTGTCCCGGCCTTTTCTGGCGAGGAATTAAATGTAAATGTAGGATGACTGCAGCTGCTATTCGGGGTGGTTTTCTCCACAACTTTGCTGTCAGGGGCAATGCTCCGGTCGCAGTCCACCTGTTGCGTGTGAGTGCTGATGGAGTCTTGAAGCATCTTGTTTTTCGTGTCCGGCAGCAGGGCTATCAGCACCAGGTCGAGGACCAGACCAGTGGCCAGGATGCAGTAGGACAAGGTCAACCTCGTGTCCTGGCATAGTGACACACATGGACAACAGAAAGGTAGCATTGGAAAAGAAATACATTTGGTGAATACTTTCTAGTGTTTCTTTCAAGGTATTTTTCACTAAAAAAAAACAAACCACAAAGAAAAACGATTTGCTTCTTTAATTACTGCATAGTATGTTAGGCTGAGTATTCTTTGATAAAAATTTGTGGTACGATTCTTTCTCATGTAGTGCATAGCCTGCTAGGCTTTTTTTTTTGTTGAAAGTTTTAAAACACATTCTGAAGTGGCATTGTGAAAGAGTTGATAAACATTACACTAAGAATCGCAAGATTTTACTCACTGCAGATCAGGTGTCCAATAAACAAGGGCTTTTTTATTTGTTTGATAAACTCAAGGAACCGAAGCTTTCGGTTGGAATAATTAAAAGTGAGCGCTATAAACTACAAGTACTTTAATTCTGCAAAAGTAGAAAAGACTAATTGAATATCTATAGCTCGTATTTTAAACTGAGGTGGTTACTCATTTAAGGGTGTATAGATGTAACTGTAAAGATAATTTCTGCCAACACTCATGTCTTGTGTTGAAGATGATTTTGAATGACTCAGTGAACATTCACTTACAAAATTTAATACGAAGGGGCCGACGATTCCTGCTATTCTGCTTGCAGTGTTGGCGATTCCGAAGCCAAGGTTTCTGAAAACAAATGTAAGGCAAGCTTTTTTTTAAAAAAAAAGTTCACACTCTGTCTCTCAAAACGGTTTTGAGATTGAATAACATATATGAGCATTGTCTTTAAACATTTCACGTGGATCAAGAGGCGTATGTGGAGTAGCTCACCTAATAGCTGTGGGATAAGATTCACTCCCCTATAGCATCATGGTTGTCATCATAAATAACTTACCTAATCATTTTAGGGTGAGTTCACTACGCCATGTCATGATAGACATTACATTATAAGCCTACAGGTTTCTCACCTAATCCCTGTAGGGTAATTAGACTCCCCATGTCATGATAGACATTATAAGCTTACAGGTTTCTCACCTAATCCCTGTAGGGTAGAGTTCACTCCCCCATGTCATGATAGACATAAGAAGCCTAGAGGTATCTCACCTAATCACTGTACGGTAGAGTTCACTCCCCCATGTCTTGATAGACAAAAGAAGCCTAGAAGTTTCTCACCTAATCACTGTAGGGTAGAGTTCACTCCCCCATGTCATGATAGTCATCCACGCCATAGTAACTGAGGCCTTGGCTACAAGACTAAGACCTGTGATCACGTGGGACTTATCACCGCCTAGACCTGAAACACGAGACAGTAGTCAGTAGGAGATTGGACAAAGCCATGCCATCTCACCCTATTAAAAGAAAGACAGACAGGGCGAACAACAGTAAGAGAAACCCTTCGTTTTGCCTTTTTAAAATAAAGAAATCTATCTACTGACCTTTTTCTTGAACATTGATATTTATTATAAAACTATTTATGTAAAATACTTGCATTGAACACGCAGTAACCAACTACAGCCCTGCGATTTCATTGTACTGTACATTCTTATTATGTTTATCAACCTAAAAATCTTTTCTGATTTTAATATGTATCGGTAGCAAGAGCGAATTTGCCTCCTTGATTTCTTGAACTTTTTTTCGTTCGCCAAATCCCCAATGAAAGCTCTGTCTATTGTTTTTACTGTGTTAATAGATCTGTAAAAAAAATTATGATTGATACTCTGTTCACAGGTAAGGGTAAAGGAAAGAAAACATTTGGCGTGGTAAAAACGGAGAGGGCTCACCTAAAATCTGCAGCACCATGCAGACTAAGAGACAGCTCAAACTTATAGTCACTGCCGGGGCAGCCGTCCATTTTCTGCCGAGTCTGGAAATAGTTATATCATTTGTATAATATCGCTGCTGATACATGCAGTGTTTCAGGTGATACTCAAATGATAAAGACATGTGTTATTTTGATCGTCATTTAACTTTTTGTCGACATTTTGGCGTAGATGTTTTTTAAAGATGAACTTTTAAAAAGTCATTAGGCAATCATTGGTGAGGGTGGTTGTGGAACCACAGTAGCCACGTTCTTACAAACATGTATAATGGTTTTCAACGGTTTGGATTTGGATAAAAATTATCTATCCTCTATGAGATCATCCATTTTATTAAAAGTTTCAATTGCTTTTCTTAAACTATATCCAGACTTACACGCGATTAAAGAAAATCGTGGACATTGTTGGTGGTAGATCTATTATGCCCAAGAGGAGGATGTTGAAGAAGATGTTCCCAGCAAGACTTGATACGCCAAATGCTATTCCATAGTATACTAAAGAATAGCAAAACCTGTGGATGGTTATTACCAGCTTGAAGGACTGCAGTAAGAATTGTTTGGGTAGTAAAGCAACAGTGCAAAATACACGTATATTTCGATTGCTTAGAGCTTTTCTGACGCACATCTACATGATTGTGTATCGTAATGAAATATTGTTAAGTTCCTAACGGGCAGACTAAACTGTACAACTGCCGATGAGAGGAACAGAAAATCATAGGAAGGAGGAAGGGAACACTGATAAAATACAAACTCGACGTCTGACTATTTTTAATGTAGACTGCGGTGTTTTCATTAAAGTATAGTCTTTGTTTCGACCTCAACCATCCACTCAATAAATAAAACACTTCGTTATTGTCAATGCATCCAATGCGGTACCTGACTACTTCCTCGTTTTCATAAACAAGAAATTCTTGATGTTGCAATTAAGTTATCAATCCAGGCTGATTGAAATTGACAAATTTTACAAGCATACATTTTATTCTAAGGTATGTCAGTATGCCATATTTGTAATGGTTTCTTATTTGGAGAATGACCAGGGGTGTGGCATAATCAGTATTCTAAGAAAAAGTATTGAAGAAAATAATCATAAACCATTCTAGCTTATTATTGCTTCGTGTTATTATTATCTCAAACCAAGCATTTCCTGTTACTAGAGGGGTGTAGCTGTATAAACTATCAAACTGACCAGTGGTAACTCATTATGGTGGTGATTTTGGCGTTTTTCCAACTCTTAAACACGTCTATGTAGGTGTATCGCTGTCCACCTTCTCTCGCTCTTTTCTCTTGTTCGTATACAGTCTGTTAAAAAGGCGATAAATCATTTTTATCTGTAGATAATATTAAACTTGCATAAGAAGCACTATATGATTACTGTAGCTTTTTCCTTTTGACAGCCATCAGCATGGATTTGGAAGATGCTCATGCATGTATATGTACTATCACCACCACCCATCCTACTCCCCACCCCACCCCCACCCCCCGAAAAAATAGACTATAGTCTTCTACTGCCAAAGGCAGTCTCAAGACTTTACATATTTCCCCCAGCAGACCAATACACACTAAAGCAAATTCAACTCATAAGAAGCTGAAATTACAAACATTCTACAAATTTCAAGTTCTGCCTATAGCCAGGTACCCACTTTACCGGTGGGTGGACTGAGAAAAGTGTGGATAAATTGCTTTCCTAAGGAAGTTACAATATACGTCGTGGTTGGGAATCGAATCCGCGGGCGCCGGATCACAAAACCGACGCGCTAACCACTGAGCCACGCTGCTCCACGAACAAACAAAAAAAAACAAACAAACAAAATTAAAATAAGATCTTCTTGAGGAGGAAGAAGAAGAAGAAGAAGAAGAAGAAGAATATTAAAAGCGTTTTTCAAATAATATGTTGGATGATGAGAATTAAAAGTCTTTCTAGCATGTGCGTGTAACTTAAACTTTGGCTCAGAATAGTGAAAAGATACAATACATAATGTTTAGAGTATAATAGAGATGATGATACATGTAGCATGAAGCAGATGTGAATAAGATTGCAATAATAATGTCAACAGAGACAAAAAAATAAGTTTATCTATGACCAACACGCAGTGTCTTTTTGTCATAAGCTCCCTTGCTTTCCTTATTGTTTATGTTTGGTTTGCTAAAGACCTCGCGACAAAACATAACGATGGCAGGCACATCAAACCTCTGATTTTAATATAGGAAAAGAAGCCACATCAGAGGTTTGATGTGATTGCCATCGATAAGGACTATTTGGAAGGTAACCAGAAAGCTATCTTTAATTTTATGTTACAGAGTTTGAATGTGACGAAGCCCAAATGTAAAGAAGCAAGAGTGTTTCTTAAAACTTATCGCATTATTTTATAGAGGAGATTATTTGTTTCTTAGTCTCTGCTTTGTACGATCTTCATAGAGATTACATCAGAAGGTGGCCATAATACCAATCTGTTTCCAAATTTCAGCTACATATCGAAGTAAATGACAGCTTTTTATTACTTTCCAACAGACCTCGAATGTAAAAACAACATTAATTTTTTTGTAAACGGGAAGATCCAGTAGTGTGCATCAATAGTGACCTACACGAAGCGTCTCTTTGGCATGAAGCACCGGAGGTTTGCCATTCCACCGAGCAATCTTGTCGATGGTCGCTTGAGCCTCGTCCAGTCGGCCCTGAACTGTGAGCCACCTCAGACTTTCTGGTACAAGACTGGACATGTGAATCAGCATACACATGTAATGTTGCAATAGATCAGCTTGGTCTCTATAATCAATATCATGATTTGTGGTGCTACATTTTCAATATGTTAATAAAAAGATGTTTATTTCAAGAATATATCACAATTTGGTTATCGATAAAGCGAGAGTGAAACAAAAACTGGTCGTAGTCCACTTGGGGAAAGGACGTAAACATAATTATTTTTTAGGACAGATTGAAAAAAATTTTTGCCTTTTTTATTTCTTACTTATTTTTTCTACAAGTATGTTACGATATGCTATCAATGACCTACCTTTAGATTCTATAGTGAGCTAATCTACTTCATAAAATCGCAAAGTCTGTGTGTGTTTTTAATGTCAGAATGATATGGACAGAGACAGTAAAACAGCTTTTAAGTTTAATTTTGTCACAAAGGTTTTTAGGCATCCTCGGGAGTAGTTTCAGATACTCTTGTTCCGTGAAAAAAAACCAAGGCGGTTTTATTTGATTTTTTGCTCGGTATAAAAGTTTTAAGTGACAACTTCATCGTCGTCTCAATCAGCGTCCCAAAGGAAAGGGTTCAACTAGCTTAGTATTTAAATTTAAGTGCAAAGAGCCCGTTTAGGTCTAGTATTAAGCATAGTAAATAGACATGTGAGACGAAGATAGATAAACAGCTAGAAGATAGATTATGTTAAGCCTCATTAAACAACAAACTCATTCCGGTTGCGCTTTAAACGCTGCGATTTTGATTTGGTTCCTAAATTGTTTCTACTGTGTTACATTATGGCCATTCTCTTTATCCTTCAAAAAACGGGAATTCAAATTTCTAATTAAATTTTTAAAAATATCAAGAACTCACAAAAGCAGGGGAATCACCAGTAATCCGCAGACGCCACACGCCACCTGAATATACCGCCAGTCCTGCAACAAGTAAGCCGACAGCGAGAAAAAGCAGACGCCAAACGGCCAAGCGGGATAACTGCCACATATCGGCCGCCATTTTGGTGTCATGAACTCCATGGTTAGAATGAAGACAGTTGTGACACTACCACCTGCGCATGTTTTAATTTTGTCAAGAAAATAGAAAAAAAGATTGTTTTATATTGCACGGCAAAAAAGAAGAACAAGAGGAAAAAGAAGAATAGTAATTATTACAATTATAATAATACTGGTAATAATAGTAGTCCTAAAGTTTGCCAACCGCTGCGGATTTGAAAAATGTATAAAAACCCGATTCTGTGTTAAAACGGCGAGTAATGCATCATTCCAGGGATGTGCACCAAATCTGGTCATTTTGAGGCCAAATAATGGATTTTTTTCTTTTTTTTTTTTTGTTTCTGGTTATATAGGCCTACACCAATTAATCTGTTGACATAGATACGGCTCAGAGGGGCGTCCTTTTTGCGGACGTCCGAGCTAACTCTGACGTCATGTCTAATTCAGCCGCGAGCCAAATAGATCTATCAAGTTCTCAGCTGCTCTAGAGATAATATTGCAGTAGAACAAAAATATAGTCTACTATTTTACATCCACATACCGATATAAACTAAAATCTTGATATAGAATCTAGATCTAGAAGTATGTTCTTAAGGTTGATCTTGATGCAGAAATTCATGGTTTAAGGCCAAAAAAGAAGGTAGGAAACGAAAAGCCAGAAGACATGTACAAACAGAGAAAATGGTGTAAAAACAGATCAGAGCGAGAGAGAAAGCGAGAGAGAAAAAGAGAGGGGGGAAGAGATGTGGACTATGATAAGAGAAAGACTAAGCGGTTACAGGGAGTTAAAAAATAAAGAAAAAGAGTTGAGAAGAAACTAAAAAAAGAATATTAGACGCACAGGCGGCAAGCCTGCGATAAAAAGAAGACAACCCCGATGTACGTAATACAACGTTATGGGGACAAAAAGAAGATAACATTTTGATTTGATTTTAACCCATTCTTAGATTCTTTACTAACACCAATTCCGTTATCTTTGCTTAAACCGGCGAAATCGCGGGCATTTTTACTAATAACAACCCTATGTTTAAAAAAGTTAAGAAGTTTCATTTTTTGCGGGGTGTGTTGGGGCAAGTTTACGCTAAAAACAACCTGGGTAAGACCACCACTACAGGAAAATCAAATCTAAACAACTAACGAACTCAACTAGAGAGTTGGCAGTCTAGAAAGTTTCTATATGGGGAATGAGAATAGAGGTAAAACAAGAGTAATGTCCCATTTCTAGAAGACAACAGCCCAAAATACTATAGTGGTTATTGTCATCTAGACCTAGATTGTAGGGTCTTATATTGGTGAGTTTCTTACTTTTATGAACGATTTGACATCTAGAACTTAAAAACTATAGAGCTAAATAAAGTTCATCTTCAAAAAAAATCTGTCGCATAAATTTAAAAAGATTGTATTGATAAGACAGGGGAGTGACACCAGGAAAGTTCCGCTACTCTTGATGAAATCTCATTCCCTATTATAAAAAAAACAAATATTCAATAAAAGGTGATAGAAGGTGAATTGAGGTAATCAGATAAGGCGACGAATACAGAATAAAAGAAAGACAGAGAGGTAGAGTAGACTTCAAATAAAATTATAGAGTAAACAACTGCAAAAAGAATTCTCAAATCGCTACCAAAATATGCTAACACAAGTTACACAAACCCAAAAAGCTAATCACTCCATGTAAAAGAATAATGTTACAGCTACACTTAGTTTGGCCGGAATATAATAAAGTTCGAGCTCGATAAAATAGGCTTCAAATCCGACGGGACTATCCAGCGACGACAGTCTCACAATCGTGCAATCCAACTGTTGGGAGCTAGACGCTCGCGAAGACGTGAAACGTTGGAAAGCTGGGCTTCCGTGACCAGTAAATGACTCGTAAGGTGGAGGCCTCAGAGTCCGGCTAGCGACCTCAGAATGATCAATGCAGTGCGGATAACTGCAGGTGTTACCGCGTGCGGTTAGGGGGAGACCGGTAAGTAGCACACGTTTCCTCAGGCAGGTATTACAGACTTTAAGAAGCCAACGCGTGAGCATGATGGGAACGTCTGTGGGTCTATTTTTAGAAACTGGTTTCATTATTTTTATAGTTTCCTTGATCTGCTTTCCCGATTTTCACGTACGCGTAGTGAGCCACGGTACGTGTGCTTAAGGTCTCTATTGTCAGGACGCCGGGAAAATCCAGACCCTCAGCAACCAGGTAGCGCCAAGAGGATGCCAGGAAGGACACCTGACCAGAACAGCAAAGGTGGGCTGAAACGACGCCAGCAGCAAAGGTGGAATGAAGCGACGTCAACAACAAAGGTGGAATGAAGCGTCACAACAAAGGTGGAACGAAGCGACGTCAACAGCAAAGGTGGAACGAAGCGA
>BMAT01013261.1:5308-20011 GCA_019649035.1 Elysia marginata | reverse complement strand
CTACTACTAATTATACCACACCTACTACTACTACTACTAGTCTTACGTTGGAAAAATTTTATAATTAGGACCCAGAATTTTTGCACAAAACAGACTGAACACCGCAAGGAAAGATATTTTCATGTGTTTAATTTCATCCTTCAGAAAACTTTCTTTCTACAAGTTCTTTTCCAGGGTCTCCGCTGCGTGGCGCAGTTTGGTGAGGGCGCTATGACAGAAAGAAAACATGGGTAATTAGAGTAGAGTATTTTATCAGTGTTTGGTTGAGCATAAATAAAAATTTAAGAATGTGGACAGTGAAAACGCGATAATCTAGGCGAAGGTTATAGTATTAACTGCGGAATACAATACTGGAAGCGATAATACCGACGATGACGGTGCCGCTGCTAAATACTGATAAAGATAATGTCTTAAAATACCGTTGTTGTTGTTGAATGCTATAGATATGACGATGATGTTCGTGAAAGAGAGGATGGCGACAACAATGATGACGTGGATGCTGTTTTGTTTCAGCAACGCGTCTAATCCTAACTCCTTCTGTTAGACTGTGAGACGTCACAGCTTCTCCATGTTATGGAGCTATTTCAGGAAACAGCACTCCGAGAAAGATTCGGAGCTATTCTGGCAGGCCAAAGCCAGTGAGATTAAATAATCATTGTCATTAATTGCAGAAACATCTTAAACACAGTGGTATATGAAACAATGCCACTGTCACCAATTGCCTAATAAATAAAACCTTTCAAAATTTAAGCGAGGCATTTATTTTAAAGATGTTTTTTGTTTTGTTTTTTAGGACTCTGTTATTAGCCAAGGATGCCAAATTTTTAATAATGGTAGGAAACATATCTAAATAAGGCCCTAAAAGTATAGATTACAACAATCACCATGGTATTTTCCGATTTTGTCTTTCAGAAAAAAGACATTTTTTGTTCAACCTCTAGTATCATTCCTGATTACAATATTATTATGTCAAACATTGCACCTCAATACCTAGACCTATGTCAAAGTACTCAATAACCTGTGGGAAGAATCTCATCTGCCTGCAGTCTGGATGGCACGTGTTATTGTCACAACATTGACAGCGTTGCTCAGCTAGGCTAGACTTATTTAAGTGAAGACGTCTGATCGACAGATACCTCGCGAAAGTCGGTAACTTGCTGGCATCGAATCGACCGCCATTGTCGTTGAGTACTACGCATTAGGCATAGTGAAGTTAACCTATTCAGAGATAAGCCAAAATTAACAACCTTTTTTATGTTACTGGACATATTGTAGAACCCAAATTGGCCTGATTAATGGATTACATTGTATGGCTCTTGTGGAATTTAAGTAATTAATTTTGCTGTAAGAGACTGATAAATCTGTAATGAAAACAATGGCCGTCGCGTTTTTGTTTGTTTGAGAAACTTTTAGCTTATAGCAAGATGGTTTTGGTGCATACGAGTGGTACGAATGAGGTGTTCTGGTTTTATCATTGACTAGGAAAATTATGTCACGTCTAAACCATGGATTGTCGACTCTAGGAAGATGCAGTTCTAAAGGCATGTTTGACGCAGTTGTACGGTTACTGACCATAGATAAAGGGAATGACCGAGGATGCTATTTTGGAGAATTCTAGCAAAGAAGTTTGCTTTAATTAGCTGTTTAGATTTGAGAGCGGTGATGTATGGCTTTGCCTAATTATGCCAAAATAAAGTGGGTAGGCGAGTTTGGTTCGCTGTTACAGACGAGCAGTTTAGACTATGTGTAGACTATTTTTGTTCTTCATTCTAAAATAGTGATTGCATGCAGTGAACTATTGTCAATGTTATCAACTTGGACTGAACTGAGAAGGGTGCGCATGGACTGTTTTGCCTGTACCAATTTAGCAACATGAAAACGGCAAACATATCCAAACCTGATCCCCCCCCCCTAGCTCCCTCTTACGCCAACTAGGGATTGGAACTGACCCCTTGCACAATGCTGGGCATGCGGCGTCAGCGATCGCGGTTGTTAGTTGGTCAATGGTCGCCTTGGCTCCCTGGTGACACACATCCTCACAGGTGTCCACTGCAGCAGCGCTGTCGATCAGGGGGATCAGGCTGTTGACCAGGTCGTCAAACAAGTCTGAAACATTACACAGGATGTCACGGTTTGTTAGGGTGGAAGATGAGTCTGGTGGCGGGACGGGAAGACGAGATGGGAGATAACAAGCGTAAAAGATTTTTTTAACGAAACATATTAATCAGAGCGAATTGAACTTCTTTTACTTCTGATTTGGAAGAATTGACTAAAAGCGTTCTGACACGTTCCTTTCCGGTAAATTACAATAGATGTCAGAAAGAAGTGAAAGAAAAGCGATGGGGTATATATAGAAACCAAGTAGTAGCCCTTGTAGAAGAAAAAGAAGGAGGGGGAGGAGATGAGGACGAAGAAGAAGAGGAAGAAGAAGTAGAAGAAGAAGAAGAAGAAGAAGAAGAAGAAGAAGAAGAAGAAGAAGAAGAAGAAGAAGAAGAAGAAGAAGAAGAAGAAGAGGGAGGGGTGGTGGAAGAGGAAGAAGACGAGCAGAAACTGCATTAATGAAAAGTAATGCCATACTGAAAAAGAGAAACAAAAAGAAAGTTAAGGGAAGAAATGAACTCCAAAGTCTTATGACTATTTAATGCCGAGAGGCGTGATATACCAGAGTGGATGATATCGCTGACTTCCTCCTTGGCCTCGTGGTATTCCTGCTTAAAGACTCCCAGCATCTCCTCAGAGAATTGAACAGCGAGATGCGTGACGGCGGTGACTCCAGCCTTGCCGTAGCTAAGCAGCTTGGGAAATGTCTTGTGGATCATTTTGTCCTCAAACTTCTCCAGACTGTCCCAGGTGGACTGGAAGATGTTCTTGCTGGTGGCCACATCTGACTGGGCCAAGAGGACAGCGGCGAGCAGAGCGGTGGCTACAATCATCTTCATGGTGGCTTAGTGTTGGTTTTGGCTTTCAGTGGAGATTGGGGGGGGGGGGATAGAAAATATTCGTAAACATCTTTTACACTGGTAAAAGTTTCTATGAGATGTAATGAGTTTTTATGAAACGAGAAAACTTGGGGATGGGCAAATGTAGAATAGCAGTTTTGAGCAACTGGTAGACTACTGAAACAGCAAAATCAATAAATAGACACATGATAATAAAAAGGTTAAGTAGGAAGGGATGTAGCAAAATAGATAAAGTTAAACATTGATACTGAGTAAAGTATTAGAGTTATTTATCAATTTTACTATTAGCCAACCCATCGGGTAAAACCAGCTACAAGTCTCTCACGAAGGATGCAACAAGAATCTATCGCTAGTTTTACAGCAAGATTTTCAGTAACATATTTAAAAAGTTAATTGTTTATTATTAATCTCTTACAAAGCAGAGAATTGAGCGGTCTCAATGTTCATGGAAGCACAAGGTTTATTAAGTATACATAAATTCTGAGTTATCTCCTAGTTTTACTTTTTATTAAAAAACACTAGAATAAATGGATGTCTTCGCTGTCATCTTGTTGTATTTTGTTAAGACAATGAAGACAGCGTTCAGGTATTGACCTACCTTGACTGGTATTCCCCAAGAAGCTGGAGTCTTCCTTTACCGCGGCGGCTGAGGCGTGATTGACAAACATCGCTTGGGACACCTACAATTTGTACAAGTTCTCATTGTCTCTTCCGTCACAACCCACAGCGATAAGGGGAGCACTTTTCCTGTCGAGATAAGGTTTAAAAAAGAAAAGCTGACTCAGAAAAAAAAATTATTTTTTTCAATGAAGATTTTTGATAATCTCTTTCAGGTAGACATCACTTGAAAAGAAGACAGAAATAGAAATACTCTTAAAATCAGACCATGGACACGTTTTACCAGCAAATACATTTGCTCTTGCTTTTGCTTTAAAAATTCTTACTTACTCTGTGCCTTACATGGCATAAGTTGTACGGAGGGGAGTTTTAGCTCGATTACACCGCACTATCGTGTTTCTAGTTTCTGAAACTAAAACTTGTTCAGCTTTCGTAATCATTTGACGTCAGCGAAGACATTTTTTAAAAAGTATTACACGCAATCAAATGACTGTTCAAGAGCCAAAAAATTCACATCTACAATCTTGATATAGCTACATCCTTTACTTGTAAGAACTGTTTAAGAGCCCAAAAAAGCCATATCTACAATGCTGGTGTGGCTAAATCCTGTACATTTGAGAACTGTCCAAAAGCCACAAAAAGACATATCTATAAAAGCTGGAGAGACAGACAGGTAGGCAGAGACAGAGAGACAGACAGGTAGGCAGAGACAGAGAAAAAGACAGAGACATGCAGAGAGACAGACAGAGAGACAGACAGAAACATGCAGAGAGACAGACAGACCGACAGACAGAGACAGAGACATGCAGAGAGACAGACAGAGATAGAGAGGCAGACAGACATGCAGAGAGACAAACAGACAGACAGAGACAGACAGAGAGACAGACAGAGACATGCAGAGAGACAGACAGAGAGACATTGAGACAGACAGATTTGTATGTTGGATAGAGTACATGGTCTTGGACAACCATGATAGGCGTGGTTCAACACTGATATAAACGAATTACGTCTTTTGTTTACAACAAGCGGAATGAAAAGTATCAAGCAACTCAAAAGGACGGTAATGTTTTAAAGTTTGCAGAAATTTTATCTGAATATAATACAAGGACGGGTTCATTGGTCAGGAAAAGAAAAAAAAAACATGAAGAATAATTTTTTTCACTCACGCATCATAAGGTAAGGATAAAATTAAACCAATCTTTTGTCTTGTACTGCACACAACTTTTCTAAAGTTTCCTGTTTCTCTATCATAAAATATCTTGGTATTTTTTTCTTATCTTCCATAATATGTTGAATGAGCGTCTTCATTTATTTTGTACGGATCGGTGGTAGCTCAACTTTCCGTTACTCTTATTAGACCAACAAATTATTGGCATTTTACTATCATTGCTTTAGCAACACCTATGGAACGTTACAACTATTATTGGCTCTGAATTTTAATTTCAAAACTTGCGAAAATGTTATTTTTTTAAAGGTAGACCAGGAATAATTCATGTTGGCATTCTAGCATTCTCATCAACACAGATTCACTCATTTGATAAGTACAATGAGATACTGTTAAAAGCTTTGATAAAACATAATTATGAATATTAAAATGGAAACTTAAAAAAAATATCTGCCTTCCTGTGACCTCGAGCTGTGCACTCTGTCTGGATTTCGTACTGTGCTGAGTGAGGTCACTGGCAAGGCTTGACATTAACACTGAGTTGCTGCTGTCAATATAAAATACTGAATTTGCGAAAGAATAATATTTCTAAAACTTACTGCGATAGGTAGATTATCAATAAACGTTCAGTCACTGAAGTATATATATATATATATATATATATATATATGTTTGCAAAACAATATACACTAGTTAATTGGATGTTAACTAAATATTTCAATACATGTTTACTGAGAGCATAGCTTCGTGTAGGCCTACATTTGACGTCGTTATCGATACAAACTTAAACAAACACAGTCATGCTCATCAAATGTCTATGTGTGAATGGACAATATCGATTGTCGGACCTATCCCTCCATGATCCTAAATACAACCAAAATAATCATTTACTGGAACATGACGTAGTTTTATTTTTTTCTGTTAACAGGGTCCCACGTGCGCTATGTAGGGAGTTCTTTTTGTATGTAGTGTATCTTGGTGGTTTTCTCTTTACGTGTTAATGAATGATTATAAATTATTTTACGCAACAGCCGTAGCGATTCATTTTAGTTGTGGGTGTACTCTCTAAGGTTAAGCTTACAGACAAAACAAAAAATTACCAGAGGCGAACCGCCTGACCTCCATGTGATTAAACTGAGGAGGAAACTGTGTTGAAAGGACCGGGGCGTGAGCACACAAGTGCACGAAAACCGCAACATCTTGTGGGAATTCCCCGAAATTGTAACACCATCAGTCACTAGAAAACATCCTGCCTGGCTTGGATTAGTCTGGTCTTCTTGGTACCATTACAGGAGGGCAGGTGTGTACTTTTACAGATGATGGTGAGAGGTGCTGGGATGCTTATTTGTGGTTAATCTGTTTCTCCTTCATTCTATCGCCACCTCCTCTTTCTGTCTGTCTGTCTGTGCCTCATTTCCTGACTCCTTTTGCCTCCTATTTCCACACAAACATCCTTGCTTTTCATCCAAATCTGACCTTTTCTTTTGAAGGTACTTTATCCTACCGTCCATAATTATTTCAATATATTTAATTGGTCTAAACCGAGATCAGCAGCAACCACAGTTACATCAAAGCAACAATAATAACCTGCGAAAAACAACATAGGAAGAGATTTATTTTTAAAGAAACAAACTATTTCACAAACACGCTTCTTCAAAGCAATCCGGTAAGTTCTTGTAAAAATTGTGTCAAATCAGGCGAAGATAAAGGTCAAAACGATGGATTGTCTTAATGAGCGGATCATATTAAAGGGGCGCAACCGCAAAACAAGGTCTGCTTTATGACGGCGACTCACGCAAGGTTCAATCAGCGGAAGAGACGGTGGTGATCTCCCTTTGTTTTTCTTAGTAAATAATGACGTGGAGGCGGACGGACTTAAGAAATACATGGGCACACTTTTTTGTTTTCGGGAATATTGAGGAGGAAAGTTTTCCTTTTGTTGTTTTTCTTACCTTCTCTAGATATAATTTCAACCGATTTCCGTACATTCTGTCGGCGAATCGCTGTCTATCTTTACCTGTCTTTGTCTGCCTGTCTGCTTAATGATATCATTCTGTATCAGTAAAACGTTTCTTTCCCTCGATGCACTTGTTCACATGTGTGTTGTTTACCAATCTATCAATCTATCTAACAGTGTGTATTTATCTCTCCTTGTGTACTGTTATTTAGGGCGTATAGAACCTTACCTAATTCTGTTGCTGATGAAGCCAGTCATAGCCTAGATTGCTCTGACCTAGATTGCTTTGTTGTTTTTTTTTGTTGTTTTTTTTAGCATCTTATCACGACATCTCGTCATCAATCACACTGTTTCAATCTTGATGCTAAAATGTCTTATCTCTTTCTACGCACAAAATGGCTCACTAGTGCTGGAAGAAAGCGTGAACCTGCTCTTTCCCCTTGACGGTACTTCTTTGCAAAAGTTCAGCCAGACAGTTATTATCTTGTGCCATTTGTAGACTTAAGTTGGTTGGTTGTTTGAACTTTAACGTCTCTTTTCAACTACGAGGTTACATCAGAGACGGCGCTTGGGACAATTGAAAGCGTGCTGCCATACTGTGATGTAAGGAGCGCTTGCATACACCACACCCAGTCACATTATTCTCACACCGGGCCAACCAGACTTAGCACTAAATCCATAATGCCAGACGCTAGGCGGATCAGCTGCTAATACCAATTTAAAGTCCTTGGTTTGACTCGGCCGGGGATCGAACCCACACCTCCCGGTCTCTGAGCGAGTGTCTCACCACTAGGCCACAGAGCCGGTTTGTAGACTTCAGACAAAAGATACTATAACAGACCGAACCTGTAATAGACCGTAACTTACTGCAATAGACTGCAACCTACTGCAACTGACTGCAACCTATTGCAATAGACCGCAACCTGTAATAGACCGTAACTTACTTCAAATCTACTGCGCAAGGCAGTGAGATTTGTTATGAACCTCTACACAACCAGGTACTGCCACGAGCTTTGGTATTCACCACTGAGTTGTCACGACAATGCACTGCATGGCTGTCATAGCCTACTTGAAGACTTTTTTTTTGCTTTAATTCTCATGACCTTAAATGAACCTTTTCGACTCTTAGAGGGTCTCTTTAGCCCACAATCGCCCATGGCACAGAAACTAACAGAGCAATCTCCTAGCAACATTTTTTTTTATTATTTTCATCTGAATGACCAATCACACATACAAACAGCCAGACATTTGAACAAATTACAAAGAAAATTGAATGAACCTGTGGTCAAGGGAGACGACTGAAAGGGTTGTATCAAAACATTAATGTGGTCAAGTAAAATGGCCCTATCAGGCAACATTTGTTGCAGAAAATAGAACAATGTAAAATGTTTCGTCTCAGAATACAACATGTACCTCTGAGTCCCCTCCTTAATTGGATACATTTTCTGTACTTTCTATCGACAATGTAGCCACACTAATAAAACGGTCGAACATCTGCCTTTTGGGTGCTCCTAACTACAGGGGCTGAGACAGCAACTTCTCCCTCAGATTCCTGCAAGAGACATTTTTCTGTACTGTTCCCTAACGCTACTGCAACATACCGAAGCCTACTGCAACAGACCGCAACCTACTATAACAGACCGAACCTGTAATAGACCGTAACTTACTGCAATAGACTGCAACCTACTGCAACTGACTGCAACCTATTGCAATAGACTGCAACCTGTAATAGACCGTAACTTACTTCAATAGACCGCAACCTACTGCAACAGACCGCAACCTACTGCAACAGACCGCAATCTACTGCAACAGACTGCAACCTGTAATAGACCGTAACTTACTGCAATAGACTGCAGCCTACTGCAACTGACTGCAACCTATTGCAACAGACCGCAACCTACTGCAACAGACTGCAACCTATTGCAACAGACCGCAACCTACTGCAACAGACCGCAACCTACTGCAACAGACTGCAACCTACTGCAACAGACTGCAACCTACTGCAACAGACTGCAACCTGTAATAGACCGTAACTTACTGCAATAGACTGCAACCTGTAATAGACCGTAACTTACTGCAATAGACTGCAACCTGTAATAGACCGTAACTTACTGCAATAGACTGCAACGTACTGCAACATACAACAACCTACTGCAATATACCATAAACTTCTGCAATATACCATAACCTACTGCTATATACCATAACCTACTGCAATATACCATAACCTACTGCAATATACTATAACCTACTGCAATAGACCATGACCTACAGTCATAACTGCAACTTACAGCAACCTACTGCAACATGACTGAAGGTCAAAAGTTCAAAGACTGCTGAATTAGAAACAACAACAGCAACACAACTGTGGTTTATGGATCTTAACACGGCCATATCGCCATGATGTAGGCCTAAATCGTCTTGCTAAAACCTCTAAGTCGCCTAATAAATGAATCTTTATGTGTCCGGCAGTTGTATCCACAGCGGACAAGCCACGTTCACAAGGATTTGGTATGGTAAGTTAAGAAAATAAGGTATTAATAGTTATTTAAAATTCAAACACGTTTGCAAGTGGGTGAAGACAAGCTCAGGATTTAAACAGTTGTGATCAGGGTACAAAGTCCAAGTAAGTCTCAAATCTCTCTCTTTCGTCCTGGCATAACAAAGATCGGCAAAAAACCAAAGTAGAATTAGTGTTGTAATTGATTCCAAGATATGAAACCACAACAAAAAATGAATTTTTGAGAATTTTACTAGATCACTCACAAAGTCATGCCATTTAATTGAGACTAAGAGAAAAGTTTCAGGACTTTGTTAAATTTGTTTCATATCCGTATTACTCTCGGCCTCGCCGTCAATTGTTGCCTGAGAACATTTAGTTCTAGATTTTATTTCATCCTTGATCTGAGATTAAGGCAGGCATGAAGGTACGCGGGTACATTTACACAAACGCATGTGTTATTTCCGTTTGTTGACAGCATCTGCACAGTATCTGTCTCAATCTACACATTGTTGACTGCTCTACATCCAGGGGTGTCTCAACTACCGATGGTATTCACTACACACGTGAAAACTGAACTTTTGAAGAGGCTTGAGCCAGCTCCAAGTTTTTGATTCTCCGATCACAAAACTAGACTTGCCATCCTTCTATGTAAGATAAGCTTTAGGGAAACAACGTTTAGATGTGTTGGTCCCGCAGTGTGGAATGGCCTTAACACAGGATGTGCGAAAATCAAGTTCTCTCAGTGAGTTATTTTCTGAAACGCTTAAGACTTACACTTTTTAAAGATTTCGTAGACTGTTGGTTTATATTGTATCATTGCGGAGACATAGAGCTATGTGTGATTGGATCTGCGTGTGCACTGAGACTTCTTTTTACTATCTGAGTGTAGTTTATCTATTGCATGTACGGCTTTTATTGTTCACAGTGTGTAGTATCAACCAGAAGTTGTCGAGCTCCCAGTGTGGTAATGCACATTTGATTATGATTTGTAAAAACAGAAAGGATAGAGCCTAGAGCCTTTACTTCTTTATTTAGAATTGACACCATAGTGATGTATATTATTATCGTTGTTGTTGTTGTTGTTGTTGTTGTTATTGTAAGATATCGGAAAATATACGCCGAACTTAAAATATGTCCATTAAAGTTCCTTATGTTGCTTGCCTTTTTCTTTTTTTATCTCTTATGAACACGGAAAATTCAGAAAAAAACGTCTTTGATTGTCTACTATCCTAGAAGACTGTTTTGAGCACGCCCTATCTGATCTCTATCAGTCACGATTGTACAGTGCCGGCCAAGCCAAGTGTACATTTTAGCTGGTCAAATACAATCTATGGTAAGACACGTGACCATCAACTGACACGTGACTTAAGAATATCTGTGAAACTTGCTCCAGGTGGGCTCCGTCCTGTCACATGATCCTGCCGACACAGAGGCGCCCGGGTGATAAGAAATTAAAGTTTGCTGAGAGAAAAAAAAACTTGCCAAGATACTGGGGGTTGAAAATTTAAACTTGAACATAAAGTTTAAAAAAGGCCTAAAAAAAAACCTTTTCTCCTTTCTCCTTACCGCTTAAAGTGAACATCAAACTTGAAGCATCCAAAGTGATCTGGTACTGTTTTGAAGCTAAATAAAACGTTTGAAAGCTTAAAAACGTGCATTGGTAAAAAAAAAAACAACGTTATTGTTTATGACGATTGCCGTATCTCGTCTTTTGAACTAGTGAAAAACCAAGTGCTAATGTCAATCTTTAACGTCTTTTCAAGTTTTTTTTCAATTCGTTATAGGTTGTTTTAGATCTGCCCAAGTCGCTTTGGTGATACCCTAGTACAATGAAACCATCTATCGATAAACTGTGTGAAGTAGAGCAGCCGGAAGCTGTGCGGTCAGACGACCCTACAAGCGAGCGGCTATAGTGATAGTGAGTGATGCTATAGTTCAACGTTGATCGCTCTAGCTTATAAAGGTACGTCTCTCAGCGCATTTTCTGAGCAAGTTCGCGGCTGCAGCTCCCATGCGCGTTCTAAACACAAAGGAAACAAAAAACATCTAGTTTACTCGCTTTCCACCGCATGAAATGCAACAGTCTGCATATGTATTTTGGTAAAGTCAACGTGTAACAAAAATCGGACAATTTAAATGAATCATACGCTTGTCAACCCAATACAACATAGCACGGTTGACAACCTAGTCAACACAAAATCGAACAAGAAACTTAAATATAATAACTCTTAAAGATAAAGAGCGAGATAGCACCTAACTCACCAAGGCTCTTAGCGCTTTAAATGAGTTGCTCGATGGATCTTGACGAGCTAAGTAAATAACTTTCGTAACTCACAGGTGAGCAGCAGTGAAAGCGCATCACTCTAGCGCACTGACAACATCTTTCACTGTCTATAGCCGGGTACTCACTTAACGCATGAGCTCTGCAAAGAAATATGTGAAAAATGATTTTTCTCAAGGACTAAACGTCAACATGCATAACCAGGGGTCTTTCTATACGAAACTCAAATTTCTGTCACTTGACCGCGACGACAGGCTGTCGAAAATACCAGCGCTAAATTTAAAGGAACATTTTTACGACAATGTTAGTTTGTTTTTATATGAATTTTGAAAAGATTTATGAAGACTTAGGAGTCGAATAATTACCTGATACAACCACCAATATTTTCTTGGATAGCAAAACAAACAGGCAGACACGGATCTGGAGAGTGTTTTAGTGGGTAGCTGAACAAGATAGTAGACATAAGGCATATAAACACAATTAACAACAACAACAACAATAATAATACTAATAAGGATAATCTTTGTTCATCCTTTAAAATAAATTTGTGTGCAGACGTATGCATGAAAATATATATTCATATATAAATTTAAACCCAAATTTTGAAAATGCAACATGCGACTAACAAAAATATATAAATATGAGTTTGTGAGTAAAAATACACAAACATATTTCACATTCAAAAAGTGCATCACCGACTTAAAAATTTCAATATATATAAATAACAAAAGATAGGTAAACCAAGAAATTGTTCGGTAGCTAGTGTAAGTGACAGTGTGAAATTAGGTGATATTTGTTACCTATTGTGAAAGTGCTTGTGTGTCTTCTGTATTATTATGCTGTAAAACCAAACCAATGAGCCTTATGAGGACAATAAAATACTATTATTACAGACTTTAAGCAGCAACACGTGAGTATGACGCGAACGTCTGTGGCGTCTATTTTTAGAAACTGGTTTCATTATTTTTATAGTTTCCTCAATCTGCTTTCCCGATTTTCACGTACGCGTAGTGCGACACGGTGCGTGTGCTAAAGGTCTCTATTATTTGAACTTCAACTTGAACGTGAACACACGCATACATACACCTAAACACCCATACATAGAAATATGGACAGTTGGATAGACAGATGCTCCTGGTGTCTTCATAAATCATAATAAGATGCTCAACGCTTATTTTTTTAATCTAAAAAATTGAGCTTAACAGCGCGCAATATTTCGCAACACAAAAACAAGCCCGAGGAAACAACTGCTCTGATTTTACATGTGTCGGAGGACGAAATCTGAGTAAGCAAATGATAGATGGGTAAGTAAAAATTGGTACAGAAATAAAAACAATCAACTGATAAATTTAAAATAGATGTCTTTCAATGATAAAACAAGCGTTAAGAACTTTGTAATGCCAGTGATATAGGTACAAAGCTTTGCATGTTTATCGAGACTAACAACTATAAGAGATATTAGAAGAAATTCAAAAGTTCAACGTTTCCCTTACATGTCCCAGGTATCGTTATTTGCACAGAGGATCTGATGAACACAAACAAAACAATATTTTCCTGGAACCTCTAGTGTAGACTCTAGCTGCAGGCCGTACTTGACTGACCCATGTGAAGTTCTAGAAACCAGCAATTTCTGTTTACATAGCAACAACAACAACAACAACAACAAAACATCTACAGGCTTCGCCTTCCTTGTTTTTTGTGTTCTAGACAGAGCTTTAATTCTTGCTTCGTATACTGAACTTATCTAAACAATGCAGAGCACAGCACTAACATTTTGGTTTTTTGTTAAATTAAGAAGAAAATATTCAAAATATCTCCAGAACTTCGTGACTTCATCCCATTTTCTTCTTGCCTTCTGCCCATTTGGCTGGTGTCCTGCCTTCTCAAGATGAAAACACCTGATGTCGTACTCATTAAAATGATTTGTGCACATCGCTAAGCTTATTAGATCTCATTTAACCCTCCAGGCAATGTAAAAGACGTTATGGAGTTCACAATGAAAGAATTGATTGTTGCTTGTTCTCTAATGTGGCTAAACTAAATTTTCAGCTGTGAGTATCGATATGATTTTTATATTTTGCCTATCATCATTATGCTTGCTTGGTCCTGCAGGTGTTTTTTTTTCGTTATGGCATTCATTTACAAAAGATATCTAGACAGTCAGACATATAGATGGATAGATAGTTACATACATACAACTAAAGCCTACACACATACATACGTAGATAGATAGATAGATAGATAGATAGATAGATAGATAGATAGATAGATAGATAGATAGATAGATAGATAGATAGATAGATAAAGCTGCCGATCGAAAGCACGATGTCACGACAAAACAAAAGTAGGAACTAGGCTATTATATAGATAGAAAGAAAGATAGAAAGATAAATAGATAGTATAGGTTTTAGGATAAAATACCAGAATTCATAGAGTGCTATACTTCAGGAGCGAAAAATTGTCATATTTGCCTAATTCTATAAGAAATGGCAAGGCACAAAATTTAAGTAAATATGACAATTAGATAAATGGACTGATAGATAAACGGATAGATATATAGATATGTACATATTAAAGCTCTTAAATCGATAGAAATGTTGAGCACTTTCTTTTTTTGTACCAAAACTAAATCCTAAAGAAAAGCGATGGAGATATGACAATAATGTAATATTGTAAAGGTGAACGCCTTATCAATCATCGAACTTTCCACTATACAACTGTGCATTTATATACAAACGTTATAAAATATTTGATTGAAATTAATGTATTTCTTAATATGCAAGATCAATCAAATAAAAACTTAAAATTGCTGCTGCTAATACTGCTACCACTACTACTACGACTACTACTACTACTACTACTACTACTACTACTACTACTACTACTACTACTACTACTACTACTACTACTACTAATACTACTACTATATATTGTTCGTGTTTATAGCAATGGTTTTGGTGGGTTTTTTTCTTTGTTGTTGTTGTTGCTGTTTATTTGTTGCTGTTGTTGTTATTCTTTTACTTATTCCTTTTTTTTCTTCGTCGTCGTTGTCATCATTATTATCATCATCAACATCATCATTAGCATCATCATCATCAACATCATCATTATCATTATCATCATCATTATCATCATCATCATCATCAACTTCATCATTATGATCATCATCATCATCAACTTCATCATTATCATCATCATCATCAACATCATCATCACCAT
>BMAT01013251.1:131210-151849 GCA_019649035.1 Elysia marginata | reverse complement strand
TCTACAGGAAGTGCTCAATTTATCATCCATGATGTGTTGGGTTACAGTAAATTGTGTGCACGCTGGGTTCCCCACATGTTGTCACCCGACATGAAATTGAACAGAAGTCGTGTTAGTCAAGAACTGTTAGCCCGGTATACTGACGAAGGCGAAGCATTCTTACGCCGTATTATCACCGGGGATGAGACATGGGTACACCATTATGACCCAGAAAACATAAAACAATCAAAAGAATACAGGCACATTGGTTCACCTTGTCCCAAAAAGTTCAAAGTTGTTCCTTCTGCAAAGAAAGTCCTAATGACAGTGTTCTGGGACTGCGACGGATTGGTTCATATTGAATTTTTGAAGCAAGGATCGACTGTCAACTCTGACCGTTATATCAAGACTCTTAGAAAACTTAGGGCTCGTCTGACACGAGTTAGACCCGGGAAAAATGTGATTTTACACCACGACAACGCCCGTCCGCACACGAGTCGGCAAACTCAAGATGCCATGAAAAGTCTCCGATTTTACGAAACCTTACCACACCCATCATACAGTCCGGACCTTGCTCCATCTAACTTTTATCTTTTTCCTAAGTTGAAGGAGCACATCAAGGGAAAGCACTTTAAAGATGATGATGCTGTTCAAGAAGATGTGCGCCGATGGTTCCGGGGAAAACCACACGAATTTTTCGCCGACGGTATGCGAAAACTGATTTGGCGTTGGCGAGCCTGTGTCGACAAAGAAGGCGAGGTATTACTTTTTGAACAACCCTCGTATATTCTACAAAAGTCAAGAAACGAAGTTTAGAGGCGGGCAAAACTACAATTTACTGATGCGTGTTCTCTATTTGTATTCCAATATTTTTTCGAGGTATTAGTGTGTAAAATCTGTCCTAAAAATAAAGCAAATAGAAATGTGTTTATAGTATTCTGAGATTCGACATGTCCGGCACGTGACCATAATCCACCGATACACAAACACGTCACGAGTGACAGCAGTAGTGAATGGTAAGCCTAAGATAAGAATCGGGGCATCATTTTCTTATTAGGGAATTATCTCTGAGTTCGCTTGGACCCGCATAGATTCTTCCACGCAAGGTAGTAACAGCTGGCCGATTTTCTTGGCACGCTTTAAAAAGGCACCTAAGTAAATAAATGACATTGAATTTTTATACAACGTATACGGAGTTACAAAAATTTGCACTATGCGGTGTACAAATGAGAAAATTATATGTAATACAATACACCAATATACTCTATTATACATATGAAATTGAACTAAAGTGACATTCGAATAAAAAGAACAAATTTAACAATGAGAACTAACAATATGCTTTTACAAAAAAGTGATACTTTAGCTGCCTTCTAAAGATACAAACTGATTTTGCTTCTTTTATTGTTTAGGGGAGTGAACACCACACAGTTGGGCCGAAACATTGACAGGTGCGCTGACCGTAAAATTTGAAGTTATTTGGTGATTTAATTAGTTTAGTATAAACTTTTGGCGGTGATCGTTTTTTTTTTTTTTTTTGCTAAATGAAGCAATACTCGTGAAAGCTGTTTGTTTGGAAGAATGGTTGCATTAAATATAGTTCGTTTATTTTAATCTTTTTGGCTTTCTTCTAGTCTAGATGTATTAGGCCTAAACGTGCAAGTCGACCTGAGCATAAAACGTCCATGGGACAATCTGTAGTTTGTCTACGTGAACCTTCCTCTACAACTATTTGTCTAGAGACTACTTCAAAGGAATTGTGGGAATTTTTTGGGGGGAAATCTTTTATTGAACGGTAGTAGACATTCAAATACAATGATGTCCATAATTATAGATCTAGTTAACTTAAAAAATGTATGCAATGTTGTAACGCTTTAAAACTCCGAAAAATGCATGAACACATTCACTGATTGCTAGCGACTTTTTTTTACTTTTACTTGACAGCTGCAGCTTGGGTCTAACAGTCGTGTATGACTAGCGCAGTGTTTATCGAGTCTAGCCTTGAAACTATCTGCAGCTGTAGCACGCCCTTTTTAAGTTTTTCATAGGATTATCGCAAAACATGGAAATAGACATCTTACGCGCGGACGACAATAAGTTATGGCGTAAAATAACGCCCATTGGTAGTGTAGGTTTTGCAACAGACGATTGGCTAACTGGCCTCGTAAGCCAATCAGCCATCCTAGATTATCTCCCCCATGGGCATCGTTTTCCCCAGCGGGCCGATGAAATTTAGAGCAGTCAAGGCGAAGCGTTTTTATAGATGATTAGAAACAAAAATAAATAGCAACCGAGTATCATAAAATGGAACTAGTTGTTAAAATGCAGCATAATTGCTCTTTGGTGCTATTTTGTATTTTGAAAGTATAAAAAATTAAGACATAAGTGCACTAAAAGGTAGAAACATCGGCAAAGGGTAGCGTACACGTTAAGGTGGCGTCGAAAGCGGAAGACGATTAAATTTCAGAAACAACTTTTTACAAACTTGTTTTCTTTACGATGTTGTATTCTTCTTACAATGACCGCGGAACATTTCCTCGTTATTGTCATTAAGGCTTGTACGAAATAATATTTGTTGCGGGTATCAGTAAGTTTATTGTGAGATCATTTTATAGCTCAGAGTTTGCTTAATTCTGTTAATACTGCCTGTAGAGACAAGCGAGTAGAGAATTATTATGTAATGTAAGTCGTATATTATTCAAAAAGCCGATACATGTATATTCTTTTTTCGGAAACAGACCTAGGATTAGGATTGCGTTTGTCTTTTTTTTTTTGTAAGTTTTAAATTGTTTACAGGTTTAGCTCATACTTTAAGGCCTTACCTAAGGGCATTATTGGCACGACTGTGTTTCATACTTCACCTGTGCATTTAGAAAACTAGAGACTTACATTGTCTATTTCGCGTATGACTTTGGACTTCAATTTTCAGAACATTGTGAAATCCTTTCACGTCTAAAATTTATGGACCAAAGACCTAATTCTTACGGAGTGCTGAAATTATCTTAGAGATCTTTATAAAAAAAAAAACAATTAGGCCCAAACCATGGCAACGCCGAGCAATCTGCCAAAAACCGAGGCTGGCGTTGAAAAAGGAACGGAATCGTTTATGCTGTCTTCCGGAAGTGAAAGCGTTGGTGCTCAGCAGGCCAGGCCACCATGTGTCGGAGGGTCAGGCCGGCCGTGCTCTCGCAGTGCCAGGAAATACGTGCCCTCCAAAGGAGAACTGTTTGAGAAGCACGAAACCAGGCTGGACAACGACCGGAAGCGAGTGACGTACATCCTGCAAACGTCCGGCGCGCATAGCAGACCAGCGGGCGAGGAGGACAGGTGTGGTGCTTGTTCTTTAAGGATAACATGTAGCCTGTTTTAAAACTTTATAATTGAAACAACAAGAAGTCTTTAACCTTTTTAAACTGATTTAAAAACAAATAAAATTATGTAGCGTTTGAATGTTTCAGCGTGGCTCTGTGGTTTGCGCGTCGGGGGTGTGATCCGGCGGTTGTGGGTTCGGTTCCCAACCACGACTCGTAGTGTAATTGCCTTGAGAAAGCAACTCACCCGCTCTTTCCTCAGTCCACTCACCTATAAAATGGGTTACTTGCTATGGGCAGTGCTTGAACTCTGTGGCATGCTAGTATTTGGGCGCCTCACAGGCAGTCGAACTGTGATGTCCTGAGTCATAAGTGGATTTTGCTCTGTGTAGTCGCCTGTGAGGATGGAGGGGGGGAATGTCTAAAGTCTTGAGACTACTTTTGGTGGTGGCAGACTATGGAAGCCTTGCTAAATCCCTAGGGTCATATGAGACATTTTGAATGATTCATACGACATGATTCATTCTGTGCCTTTTATTCCCAACCTGAATAAAATTTAATATTTCTGACTTATACTTTTCTGTAGCACGATAGGGAAAAATATCACGCAACTAAATAAAACGCATTTGGAGCTCTTTCGAGACTCAATATTGCACAAATATACAGATTTAGGTCAACACCTGGATCTAACCTACATTTTTAGACACCCTATCTAATATCTACGACCTTGGAAAGTGAGCAAACCTTTAGTTTGATTACGTGTTTTCCTCCGAACTCCGATCTTTTTGTCAAAAGTTGACTAAATTTATTGATCCATAATAATCCTTTTCCCGTGATCATTTGTATGTTTTTGAACTCTGCATAATTATTAGAGCGTTAGGTTTTGCGTTTGATTGCAATAAATTTTAAACATTAAAAACGTCGATTAACAGACGCCAATTTCCGCACACTGGAAAAGTTACATATCAAGAAAATTCATTGTTTTGTCCTGCCAGACGAACCATGAGATAAAACTATCTTAGTTGAACGCATGTCAAGCTTTTGCAACAGCATGGTTTTGAATCCAGATCTAAAGGCTTTAAATAGGTTTTGAGAACTGTTATTTTATTAAAGATAATAATTTATGGACTAAAATGGAACCTAAAGATGAATACATGATTGTATTTCTTTGGATGGTCTTTTCTTTAGAACATTATTTTTTTAACATCTGAGTTGTCTTGCATCCAAGGAGAAGATATTGACAGTGTAGGCCCTACCTACATGGAGCAGCGTGGCTCAGTCAATAGCGCGTCGGACTCGTAATCCGGCAGTTCCGGGTTCGATTCCCAACCACGACGGATGTTGTAGTTGCCTTAGGAAAGCAGTTTATCCACACTTTCCTTAGTTTATCCACCTGTTAAAGGTGTACCTGGCTATAGGCAGTGCGTGACATTTGTAGAATGTTAGTATTTGAGCGCCTCATTATGATAGGCAGCCGTGTTGTAATGCTTTGAAATATTAGTTGACTTTGCTTTGGTGTATATTTGCGTGCTGGGGGAAATATGTAAAGTCTTGAGACTGCCTTCGGCGGTGGAATACTGAAATGCTTTATTATTTTTCTTTACCTGTTTTAAATTGCATGAGAAGTGGAGCTGATTTTCTAAAGCTGGTGTATTATTCTCCTTGCCTGCTTTGAAACCCTGCGCAACTCAAGGAATTTAACCAATGGAACATGACATTTGCGATATCGGCATTTCAGGGGAAGAGCATAATACATAACTTAGGAGGATAGACAGTTTGGTAGTTGTTTTTTTTTTTACAGATATTCTTCATCAAGAAAATCTCAACTCATAATTTATCTTTTACCAGAAAGCACCCAGAAAGAAAAGTCGAGTGCCAAGTGTTTTCAAGTAGGCTGCTTTATCAAGTTGCAAAGAATTATTTGTTTCTTTACAAAAGATATAAGATACGTCAGCTTATCACGGTACCTCTTTTAAGGTATAGTTAGGGGCCTTGTTTGCCTTGATATTCAAGGAGCACTCAAAACTTAGAGATTTATCCTAAGGCTTGCTTAATAAACAGTCAGACTCGCCATATAACTGAATTGTCTCTGGGTATCTGCGCAAATACATATGTATGTACTTGAGGATACCCGTTCTGCAATTTCCTTCTCTCTCTCTCTCTGTCATTCTCTGTCTCTATCTCTGTCTCTCTCTCTCTGTCTGTCTGTTTGCCTCTCTCCCCCCCTCTCTCTCTCTCTCTCTCTCTCTCTCTCTCTCTCTCTCTCTCTCTTTCTCTCTCTCTCAGCCACACACTCTTCAGGTGCTTGCATATAAATAAAAAGTCAACAATCCTTTCACTCCCCCAAGAGGGCGCGTTTAGCTCCTTGAAAGTCCTCTAATCCATGACTATATTATGTTATCTTAAGGAGGAATTGAGCCGTTGTGTTATCCTCTTTATCTTTAAAACTCCGCATAAAACTACGCAAGTTGCACTTTGGATAGCTTTATTGTCATTCCTATATTTTCCAAACCAAAGTCTAAAATTGTACATCTAAAAGGCGCCGATAACAATATTTAAGCCGATTTTTATTCGATTTATTATCATGACGTTTCACTTGTAATTTTCGACATTTTACGAAGCTGGAGAAACTTCTCAAATGATGTGACCTTATTATAGTAAATATTTTTTAATGGAAAGCTGTCGCTACACCCATAACAATATTACCACAATCGCCATGATGTGTTATCATTTTTATCAACAACAAAAATAAAACAAAAACAAAATACTGCCACAATCGCCAGCACATGTATCAGTATCATCAAGGTAATAAATAACATCAACAAGAGTATAGTTAGTATCAGTATCATATCAGCAGCAGCAGCAGCAGCAGCACCAGTGTCATTAACTATCTTTATCTATTGCAGCATTAAAACGAACAAGAAATTTTAAGGTGTTGACTTTCCAGTAGCTGTATCAAATTGTATCAAGAAAAAAAACAACTAGGAGGTAACACATTATTGGAAGATCCTTAGATGTGATATTGTTTAATAACGAAAGACCGCAGGGGAATGGGGGGGGGGGCGCTATTTTTCTAGGTTTATAGGCCTACCTTAAAACCTTTCAATAATTTGATTGCCAAAGCGAAGATCTTCACCATGAAGCATTTTTTTAAAGAAGCGTATTGGCTATGTTTCTCTCAGAGGCAATGCGGTGGGTGCTGAAGCTAAGTCGAAAATTCGAATCATACTAAAGGGAGACATGTTTCGGTTGGTTTAATTGTTTGATTTTTAACGTCCCAGTCAACTTCGAGGTTATATCAGAAACGGCGCTGGGGACAACTGAAAGCGTGCTGTCACTGTGTGACTTAAGGAGCGCTTGCGTTCACCACACCCAGTCACATTATCCTGACACCGAGCCGACCAGACTTAACAGCAAATCAATAATGCCAGACACTAGGCGGAACGGCTGCTAATACCAATTTTAAAGTCTTTGGTTTGACTCGGCCGGGGATCGAACCACGCACCTCCCGATCTTTGAGCGAGTGTCTTACCGGTAGGCCACGTAGCCGGGATAAAATGTTTCGGGCATGTCCACGTAAAGCTTCTCTGCGCTGCTTATTTCATATCTAAAAATCTTTAAATAGTTTGATTGGGCAGTGGCTACCCCTTTTATTCATTCTAATATTTATGATGTCATATTATATTTTATTTTTTTTTCTCTTTTTTGTTTCTCTAGACCATCCGGCGATGAAAAAATAACATCAAGTAAGTATACTATTTGCAGTAGTGTTACCCAAACTACCTTAAAAAGTACATTATTTTGAATAAGAAAGAATGAAATAAAGTAGGTTTAGTTGTAGCATTAGCAGTCAGTATTATTATCAATAACAGGAGTAGCTAAATACATGTAGTAGTAGTGGTAGTTTAGTAGTAGTAGTAGTAGTAGAAGTAGTAGTAAGAGTAGTAGTAGTAGTAGTAGTAGTAGTAGTAGTAGTAGTAGTAGTAGTAGTAGTAGTAGTAGTAGTGTCTGTATTATTGGTAGCAGTAGTGATAGTAGGCATCGTGGTTGCAGTAATAGTAGTGGTAGGAGTGGTAGTAGTAACAGTACTAGTGGTAGTAATAGTAGGATAGTTGTAGTAGTGTCTGTATTATTGGTAGCAGTCGGGATGGTAGTGATCGTGGTAGGAGTAGTACATGTAGTAGTGGTAGTGGTGGTAGTAGTTGTGGTAATTGTAGTTGTGAAAATATTTCATGAAATTGTAATTGCATTTGAAATCGTAGTAGTAGCAACAACAATAGAAGTAGCAGTACAAGCAGTAGCAGCAGCAGAAATAGTAGCAGGAAAAAGAGGAGGGCGGTGAAGAGGAATAGGATGAGTAGAAGTAGCCGTGATGGAAGTAGTTGCATCAGCAACAGCAGCGGTGGTGGAAGTGGTGGTGATTGTAATATTGGTGTTGGTTGTGCTAATGTTGGGATGGTATCTATTGTGACTGGGGTTCTCAACTTTCATTTCAGGGGCTGTCATGGTGTGCTTGTTGTTGTCGTAGTTTCAGTTGTAAAAATGCAATGTAATAACTATAGCTTTTGGTATATACAACACTAAGTGCAATAAGAAATCTCAAGGCTATCAGAAAAAAATGAACACAAAAAAACATGTATATATATAGTAGTGTTTGTGGTGCATGGAAATAAAACAAGCATTTGCATGCAGAGGTCTTTGTAGTAGACTTACTTTGCTATTTATTATTTTGACAATAAATTAATGTTATGGTATCTATACACCGGCTTTAAGAGCCGTTCCTAATTCAGCGTATAATTGTTATGATAACTAAGCTTTGACTCTAGGAGGAGGCGAAGTGAAGTTACAGCAAGCTCGGAGGATGCGGACGTGGATGGAGAAGGAATTGTCTGAGTTAGCGTGGAGAAGAGTATGAAGGAGATTGGCGAGGTGAGAAGAGATAGAGAGGAGAGAGAAGGAAGAAGGAGTTCTTACAGCCTCTTTCAAAGTCTTCAAGAGGTATAAAAGTTCGTATAATTTTGGGTCTGTGTAAATGGAACAATTTTTTTTGCAAGTGATACGGTATCATAGGATGGCCATTGTTAATAAATACCTTGTGTCATAATAATGAAATTGTTTGGGGTAAGGTTGCAATGAACCCTTAATTTTTGTTTCTTTTTGTTTCTTTTTTATTCCTTTTTTTAAGTTCTTTCCCCTGCAAGCTTTGATTTTCAAATTCATAGTTGTCTCATGTGGGTTTTTTATCTGTGGCTATCAGGAAACCCTTTTTAAATAAGCTACGTTTCAATCTACATATCTTAGATCGAAGATTAGCGTTGTTTTGATTGTTTCTACATCTGTTAGTTTTTCAACCATTCTTTCGTTTTTCTGTAGTTTTTCACGATGGTCAAAGCTTAGTAAACAAGGTTCCCCACATTGATACCAATGACATCTTTAATCCATCTCTATAACATAATTCGCTTCCTTCCATTTTAGCTATAAATTTTTAAAACATAATGCCGTGGTCACACTCTTTGGGTTTTTTCGACTTTTGAGCTATTAATGTTCTTCTCTCACGTGTCGTTCTTTGTGTCTGTTTTTTCGCCTTGCTTTCTTCTCTAATATTCTCCATCACAGGTAACCAGGCCAGGTGGAAGCCTTTCGGTGTAATGTTCCTGCACATGCTTTTTTGCCGGCTTTATTAACCCAAGCACCTCATAAAAGTGACACCCGTTAGCCGTAGATGTTATTAGAAAAAATTATAAGGTGGCGCAACTGCATAATGAACTTTAAATATTTTTAGAGTAACTGGCCTTTGGGCAATGATGAGTGTTTAGGCTTAGATTTAAAACGAGAGTTTTTCTAATAAACTCTCCGAGCCCACAGAAGAGCATGCTGAGATATCCACCTTTTGAGTTTTACACACTAAAGAGGGTCGTCACAAAACAGCCCCATAATCTATAACTAGTTTTAAGCCTAGGAATCCGTATTACCGTCCGAAAAAAAACCTTACCATGCTTAGATTTTACATTGAACACTGTTTTGAGTCTGCCTATAACGTCAAATCACTATTTTTTTTTTTTTTTTTTAAATTTTTCCTAACCTTACTAACAACTTAAATGAGATAGATCCTTCCACCCCACATGATCGAGTTAGTTTACATTTAGGCTGATAGACCTGGTAAGATCTACAGTTTTTAGCTTCATGCTTACCAGTTCATACTCCTACTAATATGGTCGGTAATGGCCTGTGACGAAGCTATGCACTTATATTATTAACGTTTTGCATTGAGACAAATAGAGTGTTACTTTTTGGCAAAAGCTCTGCTCTGCAACCGGACAGGTGTATTACTGAATGAGCTAAATTCCCCCTTTCTAATTTTTTTCTCTCACCTGTCACCAGCCGACAGTCATTGCCACAGTTTAAACCCAAAGACGGCACCGGACAGAAAAGCGCGACGGAAGCTCATTCTGGCCAGCATTCTCTGTCTCATTTTTATGACAGGCGAGACAGTAGGTCAGTGGTACTTACTAGTTAATGAGGGACGAAATATTCCCCGGCTAATAATAAATTAAAAAGCTGTTGCATTATAATAAATGTTTTTAAAGCTCTCCTGTATCAAAATTGTACGTAATTAAAAGTATTTTGTATACTGGTCCTGCTATAGAAAGAGGGAGAAAGGGACAGCTTATATTCAAATTCCAGTATATTACGTTGGTAAATTTGTTATTTTACGATTGTTCTGATTATCATCAGCATATTTTGCTTTAAAAATTTCATCATATGATTTTACCATCACCACAACCATAATGATTGTCTCTCGCATCTGTTATAATAATTCAATATTTCAACATTTTTATCTGTACCATCGTCATGCTTGCCCCCGTTTCATTAGCACCATTGTTATCATCGACATCTGCATCAGTTATCATTGCCCTCGTCATTGCCATCATCCTCCTCCTCCTCCTCATCATCATCACAGACGAAATTGTGAGGTCTCACCATATATTACGCTGAGTAAACGCTGGACTATTTAAATCAAAATCTCATATTATTCCATCAATCGCTTATTTTAATTGCTATTCCCAGGAGGCTTGATTGCAGGCAGCCTGGCTATTATCTCTGATGCCGCTCACCTGCTGACAGACTTTGCCAGCTTCATGATCAGCCTGACGGCCCTGTATCTGGCTCAGAGACCGGCCACCAAGAGACTTAGCTTTGGCTGGTACAGGATCGGTGAGGCCCCTGCTTCTTATGTCAAGTTAGCAACTGTAGAAATCATGTCAATACATTCAAGTTACTTATATTAGATTTAGGAGCAGCGTGGCAGAGTGGTTAGTTAGTGCGTCGGACTTGTGATTCGGCGGTTGCGGGCTCAATTAACACCCATACCATATTGCAGTTGCCTTGGGAAAGCAATTTACCCTTACTTTCCCCAGTCCACCCACCTGTAAAATGGGTACGTAGCTACCGGCAATTCTTGAGTTTGTAATATGCGCCTGCAACACCTTGCATATGGGTGAAAAGGGGGCCAACAAATGTAATAGTCTGCTGGGGCATTCATGGTGCTGCCCTGTGGCGACACGGTTAGCTGAGTAACAAAGACAAATTTCCCAAAGGGAATTAATTAATACTGTGTATTAAACAAAGTAGATTCATTGCAACATCCTTACAAGGCTTTGCTTGTATGTCATCGCAGGGGTTATAAAGTTGTTTTTTTTTTCTTCCAAGTAGCTGTACCCTTCATATGGGATGTAGGGAGCATAATCATAAGATTTATATAACTGCATAGTGTATGTCCTTCAAGTTTAAGCTTTATTTTTGTGTACAGTTAAATACAAAAACCATCAACATGATGAAATATTGTTGAAAAACTTTTAGTCAAAACCTGAGCTGATGCTACAACGCAAGACAGTTGTAACTCACCTGTCACTTACTTGTACAAATTTTACAGCAATACCAGGTTGTAGTCATCACCACAAGACTCCAAAAATATTTTCCAACAATCATCATCATCAATGCTCTTCAACCTTGGCAGGATATTGTTTTCATAATTTGTGTTTTGTCCTTTTATAATTATTGATTGATATTCCGTCGCAACAAATTAAAAAAAAAACAACACATAATGTGCTCCCACCAAGTTAGCTGCTCCTTAACAACTTGTTGTGTAAGGGCTAGCTAAGTGAATACAAGTCATGATTACCTGTTCAAGTTTAAATATGCATTGTCGAAAGTTTATTCCTTTTTAATAAATACCAAAGCAAAATTCGGTGTTGTGTTTTTGAAATCTTCAAATCATGCAAACATCTTTTTTTTTGTTGCTAAAAAAGTAAGCTTTGGTCCTCTGTTTATATTTTTCCTGAACTTAGCAATCTTCATATGTTTTGTTACCTAAAGAGCAGGTTCTATTTTCTGTTTCTTATTTTTCTAAAACCTACATTTTTTTTTACTTTGTTGTTAAGCAAGTTCAAAATGCTTCAGAAGACGGATTTAATGTTGTGTTCATAATTTTTCCAAGTCCTGCCAACTTTCTTTTTTTTTTTTTGCTAAGCAAGCATATCCTGGTGGACTTTCTTGTAGCCTCCAAACCATGCAAACTGCTCATGTTTTTGTTTGTTTTTTTTAATTTGTTTTTGTCAGAAATTCTTGGCGCACTGATGTCAATCCTCATGTTGTGGGTGCTGACGGGAATTTTGGTCTACTCAGCAGTCCAGAGAATCATTGATGATGACTTTGAAATCAACGCTAGCATCATGCTCATCACCGCTGCCACCGGGGTTGCCTTCAACATTGTGTAAGCTAAGATAGATTTATCTCTCATGACCACTGTGAATGAGTCAGATCTCAAAATCTTCATCTTCGAGCTTCAAAAGCGTTGTTGTTTTAAACAAGCATGTAGTCTTTTTTGTGAACTACATCGAAGATTTGCTGTTAAAATTTGTCCATTCAGATGATTTTATATGGTGGTGATTTTTTTTGTAACTAGCGCTGGGTAGTTTATATATGCTAATGTACCAAGTGTGATCTTTGGATAATTTCAAGTTAAATTTTTTTCCGGTGGCATTTAACATACCAGTACCCACACTATATTTTACTTTACTTTACTTTCTATTTGTCTTGCAACCAGGCCAAGTGAGTTTTAAGTCGAAATTGTAACATACTCAGATATTAGTATCAGAGAAAAGCTTATTTTCTCTTCTTCCAAATACAACAAACAGAAAAGCTCTATCATGCTTCTGTTTAAATTTATAGCCTTTTGAAATCGGCAAGGTTAATATGTATGAAATTTCAGAAACTAGAGAAAACAGCATTTAAAGTTTAGATGACTATAAAGGTATTGAGACGTTAGCAACCATACAAATTAAAATTAAACACCCGAAAATGAAATTTAAACTTTAAACTTGAATTAGGCGTGGAAAATGTTTAGAAATGGTTTTAGTGTCAATATCTGAAATAAAAAAATTTTTGACTTCTGAACACCCTTAAACTTTAAATGCCAATATCTCCAAACTAAGCCTTTGTACTTACAACACATTTGGACAGAATGCAAGGCATTTTTAATATATCTTGATAGTTTTTGCTGCTGACGTACTTTTGTAGTCTGATGCCGCTAATGTGTCTCACAATCATTGTAAAGAAGTCAGGTGTAGGCAGCTTTAGTTATAGAAAACACCTTTTGATAGAAGAGTTTTTTCCATATTCTTTTTAAAAAAAAAATTGGCAATATCTTTTCACAAAATTTTGATACTTTTATGCATTTTTGATACCTTGAAACTTAAAAAAATGCGTTATTCAATTTATTAAAGCTTAGTGGTAACAACTTTATTTGAACTGGGTGTGAGACATATCCTTGTCATGTGATATCCTTTTTAAAAATGTTGCATCGCCTCATACTGAAAATAAGACGCCTGACATGCTCAATAATTTGCCCGTCTGTTTCTTTTTAAGACTGGGGACAACCTTACACCAGCATTCACATAGCCATGGCGGGGGTCACGGCCATTCTCACGGTACCAGTCATAGTCACGGACAACAGGCCAGAGGTCAAGATCACACACCACCAGGCAGAATGCACCGTAGCCACAGCCAGTCTTTAGTATCCTCTCCCATCCTCCCCAACGGTGACACAGGCAGAGTGTATGTCACACACTCTGCCTCCACCCAGTCTTTGAGGCATAGCTACGGGGCCGTCGCATCCTCAGATGTGGAGCAAGGGCGGGCCAGTAGGGATACGGCACAGGTTACCGATGAACGTGAGGCCGACGATGAGACTTCAGAGCTGCTCACGAGGTCAACGTCGAGCTCTGAGGGTCACAACGAGGGACACCAACATCACCACAAAGATAGTAACATCAATGTGAAAGCTGCTTTTATCCATGTGCTTGGAGATTTCTTTCAGAGTATCGGGGTTCTTGTGGCAGCGTTCATCATTTATTTCAAGGTAAGTTTGAGAATGGGTTTAAATGTTGCGCTGCTTAATATCTTGCATCTGGGCTGAAAGAGTCAGAACATCACTAGTATTGACATGTCAGCCGCTTTCAACACAATCAATAAAAACGAACTACTGACAATTTTAAAAGAAATTGTGGAAGAAGAAGAGCTTCGCATCATTCAGTTTCTACTGAGCGAAACCACGCTAGATGTCAAAGTGAATGAATATACCCAAGAAACTCCTTTTACCAGCAACATCGGAACACCACAAGCGGACAGTCTAAGCCAAGTTCTTTTCATAATCTATTTGGAAAATGCTCTAAAAGATATCAGGAGTGCGCAAAACAACTTACAGCAGCCAGCTCATTGTATGCCCTCTGAAATAATTTATGCGGACGACATTGACTTCATAGGAGCAGAGATTATAAGCGTCGAAGATATTGAAAAAAACCTAAAAAGGCATAACTTGAAAGTGAATCTTAACAATGCAGAGTATACGTGCATGAGAAAAGACACTGGAAAATGGGAAATCTCTAAAAAAAAGTTGGTTCACTTCTAGGAAGCAAAGAGGATATTGAGCGCTGAAAACAACTTCCAAACACTACACTTCAAAAACTAACAAATATTTGGAACAGAGCTAACAAATAATTGGAACAGAGCAAACAATACAAAACAGAAAACTAGACACCAACTTTACAATGCTTTAGTGAAATCGATACTATTATACAACTGTTGCACATAGGCAAGGACAGTCTCGACGTATACCCAACAAAAATATCTAACCATTCAATTTACAAAAAATGTGGAGAAATTCCTCTATCCCTCCAAATACTTGAGTCTAGATGGAGACTGTTTGGACACAAATTAAGACCAAATCCGTGTATTCCGGCAAACGAAGCAATACAGTTCTATTTTGTAGAAAACAATTAAAGACCTAGGCGTAGACCAATAACAACACTTTCAGTTTTTTTAATAACGACCTCAAACACGTTCCGGGCAAGAAAATATGACTTAAACATCACGGAAAGACCTGGATTTAATTTGAGACATTATATCAGTAAAATTTCCGTGTTTATCTAAAAACTTTTGACTTTTTGCTTCCTGGTTTTTCATATTTATTATTTACACTTCTAGGACAATTGGTTTGAACTTTTTAAGCTCAAATGCCGTTTTCATGTTGGATGTTTTTTTAGCTCAGCTCCACTAATTGATGTTTTTGTTCATGTTCCTTTTTCTCTGACTAGCCTGAGTGGAAGATTGCTGACCCGATCTGCACGTTCCTGTTCTCACTATTCGTTTTGATCACCACCATCACAATACTGAGGGATATTCTTGTAGTGCTAATGGAAGGTAAGAACCGTAGAAAAGAAATAGAGAAGCTCTGAAGCAGAATAGAGAGGGGTCAAAGAGCAAGAAGAGAGAGAGAGAGAGAGACAGAGAGAGAGACAGAGACAGAGAGAGAGAAACAGAGAGAGAAAGTGCAGGTGGAGAGAGATAGAAATACTTACAGAAAAATATGATGAGAAAAGGTGAACATTGTTTATTTTACATTGAAGAGCTCAGATAACCAGCCACATAAATTAAGATGCCAGCTGGTTGCCTTTATATCTAAACATGCAAATATGATGATATCTTTTAAAAGTCAATTTATTAGTGGTGAAAATCAAAGGACCTTCATTGGAAGAAAAAAGGATGATTAGAGAAAAATTAACTGAAGTAAAGAGCAGATAATTAGTTGAAATATAGAGGACTTTTAAGTAGAGAAAAACGGGAATGACGGGAAGTAAAAGAAACACCTGAAGAAAGGAACCTTTTGAGAGATTTGAAAGTAGTAGAAAAGTTGAGAAAATTTGTCATTACATCAGGAAATCGAAATATTACTTAAAGAAAGTTTTACAGCTAAATCTTATGAATTAATGTTCAGTGCAGGCTTTTTTTTCCCTATAACCATTCTTTTCTTTATGTTACAGGCACACCTCGAGGCATAAACTTTGCAGATGTGCGGGAAGCATTTTTTCAGGTCGATGGAGTGCTAGATATCCACAACCTTAGGGTATGGTCGCTCACAATGGACAAAATAGCCCTGTCTGTACATATTGCTGTGGGTAGGTATAATGGGTTTTCTGGTTGTCACTTTGATATTAATGATGAGAATAGTTTTTTTACAAGGTACATAAACCCAATTAAGTCGGTGCTTGATGGAGCTAATGCCTCTAGTCTAGGTTGAACAAGTCAGAAGAAGGAAATTTTTTTTTTTGAAAAAACACCATTGAATGGTCTATTTTTCCTTCCTTTACCATAGTTTACAAACCAACAAAAGCTGTAATAACTTTCCACAAAATTTTCGTCTAATCTAATAAAATTTTAGACTTTTCAAAGCTAAGAAAAGTGTCTTGTTCAAAACAATAGTGCCTTTGAGAGAAAAAAATTGCAAAATATGACTCATTCACCTTAGACGAGAGACAAATGAAGTTTTCTTAAAACAAAACAAAAATCTCTGCAGTAGAATGTTCTGTTCAACAACAACAAAGAGCTCTATAATACAGATGCCAAAAAATATTACATCATTAGCCCTACAAAAGTACTTTGCAAAACAAACTTGTCTGAAAAAAGGGAAAAGCAATAACAATCTTGTCTGAAAAAAGGGGAAAGCAATAGCAACCAAAAAAGACAAAGATTATTACATTGAGAATCAATAATACAAGATGCATAAAATTATGTAATGTTAGCCATTCAACTTTCAAATAAAAAAGGTTGTGATTCTTTCATTCTCAAAACACTTGTATCATTAAATAAGTACCTTCCTTTTATGAAATGCACACAAAATAATAGCGGCGGGCTATGACGATGCTGAACAGAATTTTTTGGGGATGTTTCTTGGTGAATTCAAAATGAATGAGCATCAAATCAAATCCATTGCACAAAAGAGTTCTTTTTTGGCATATCCTTGTGAATCTTCATAGCTCAAGGCTGTTACTGTAATGATAATTATGTCAGAAAGAAAGATCCTGCATCAAAGGGTGAATGAGTCGAGTGTTGCAATTTTCACCCTCAAGGGGGTTGCTGCTTAGAACAAGACATTTTTATCATGTTGAAATTCTAAAAATTTCTTAAATTATCAATAAGGTTTTGTGAAACGAAATTTATTAAAACTCTTATGGACTTAAAAGTATTTAGAAAAAGAGACAGAAATAGACCTGTAAAGGGGGCTCTCTTCAAGGAAAAATTTTTGACTTAACGACTCTTTCGCCCTAAATGCGAGACATTTTAGTTTTTGAGCACAATATAAAGTGTACCGTACATGTAGTTATCCTCTCAGTGAAATAGCTTTTTAAAGTTTGATTGATTGAGTAAGGAATTGGCCAATGTTTAAACCCCATTAATAAAGGGGTTTTAAAATCCTTTGAAAAATTAGGTTTTCCCACAACTGGTTGCTTAAGCTTAAAATGAGCAAACAGCAGCAGCTATGATAAGTTCGATTTTTACAGAAGTCTTTGTATTGGTACAGTCATGTTGTTTTTGTTTCGGGTGTTTTTTTAGATAAAAGCTCAGACCCTCATGACGTTCTCAGGAGAGCTTCCAGCGCCATACAGAGCAGGTTTGCTATCTCTGAGACAACAATGCAGATTGAGGAGTATGTCACCGAGATGAATGATTGTGCAGATTGTCAGGGGCCTAAACTCTAGGGTTCTATCATTAATTCCCCTTTCAGGCACTTTGTGCATGAAGTTTTACATTTTTCCAAGCCAAGTTATCAGTATTGAATACAAGGGAAGTTAAAGAAGTAGAAATTTTAGTTTTTATGATAATGTTTTACTTTTTTTATGCAATTGGTAGAAAAAAAACCTTAATTGTGCGATTGTCTTGTGACCAAATTCATGTGAGTGGGATGCAAATGAATTTTATTAGATAAAATGCATTTCTAAGCAGATTTAGGCCTTTAAAGTTTTCCTTGTTTTGTTTTTTTTTTTTGACCAAAAAAAATTTCTAATATCTTTGCCAGAAAAATTAATAATTTCATGAAATGTTTAAGAATTTGAAGCTTAGAAAGATTATATTCTCGAAAATATCAAAGCCTCTAAATGTATCATTTTGCATATTTTTTTTCCAAGAGATTTTTAAACGACCAAGCCTAGTGTGGAACTTGGGAAAATCAAACTGTTACCTTTGAATCTCCTCGAGCTGAAATTTCAAAATGTGGTCATTTGTTAAAGATGAGAAAAAAAATGAAACCATTCACAAATTAACATTTTCAGTTTAAAAATTTTATAAACATGTAAGAAAGCTTTAGTGAAAAATTTTTAGCTAGTAAGCGTCATAAATTGTAAGAAAGCCAAGGAATGGCTCATATAGTTTATAAAGGCAAAAGAGCCTTTTTAGTTGGTTTTTTTTTTCTCCAATGTAAATGCAAATTTTATTGAATGTTTAAGTTTACATAATTGGTTTGGATGTATATACCGCTAAATGGATCCAGGCAATTTTAGTTAAATATTACTAGGGGAAGAAAAAGGGTGCGCAGGGTGGCGCGGGGGGGAGGGGGGTCTTATTTTTTTTCCTTGAACAAAGAACTGTTTTTCTCCTTATTGTCCAGTAGAGAGGGGATGTTTTCAGGTAAAGAGAGTGCTTACTTACATTGTGCTCTGAATTTTTCAAACTCTTTTTTTAACTTGCAACCAGCACAAATGCGTCTGATGTTGCAAATTTTTACATTTCATGAGATAAATACATGTGTTTTAGAGAATGCATCTTTCCGAGCTTCCAGGTGTTCAATGCTGCATATAATTATAAAACTTTGTAAAATGTTATTAGAACTCTAGTTTGAGGTGTAGAGAGAAAGGAGGCAAAACCTGTTTTAAAATAACTTTTTTTTCTCAAACCAAAATTTTCAACATCCAAATTGAACACCTTTAATAGCTGGGTTTTTTTTTCAATATAACTTTAAAAGCGAGGAGTTTTTTTTTCAATTTTTTTCGATGAGTTTAAAACTGAGAATGTGTCTGTAGCTCAGACAGACTGGGTAACTTTGGCGGGGATTTCCTGAGTGTGGTCTCTCATTGTGGTCAAGTAACTTCTGGCACTGATCACTCCGTAATAAAATGCAAAATTGTTGGGTTTATTTTTTTTTAAGATGTACCTTGGTGAAACGCAGCAGCTTATTTTATGACTTTGCTTCTCTAAGGCAATTGGGAATGAGATTAGAGCCCAAAATATCATTCCTGTTTGCCCAATTTCTTCTTTGAAGTCAAGTGCTTGTGGATAAGAAAGATAATTTTGTGTTCTATTCTCATTCCCAGTAAAGTTTGTACATGAATTTTATTCACCATATTTAGTGACAAAATCTTGACATTTGAAGCTTTTGGTATTGTCTTAAAGGCTTTTCAAGTTTCTCCTTTGTAATCACAGTATTATTTTAATATCTTGATTATGACCTAAGCTGCTGCAGTTGGGAGATGGAGACTCAGTTAGAACCAGTTTTAAAGAAATGAGGAAAATTGCTTGTAGAGGTTTGAAGTGACACATAAGCAGTGTTCTAGTAAATTATCTTTATTTCAGACATCACTTCAAAGCTTTTATGGTTTTAGAGAATGGAGTTCGTTGTAAACTTTCAATATAAGCCAAAAAAATTTTTTTTCCTTTCAAATTTTCATCTTTTCACTGTAACTGTAAATATTTGCAACGAAAACAATTTTTTTAATTGCTTTTTCTCAAATTTATAGTTGTATTATGCCAAGATGTTTTGCTTGTTCATTTTAGTTTTTACATGAAATGGTTTTTGTGTTGTTAAAAGCTGTGAGAAATATTATCTTTTCTAGCAACATGTGTGCAAGTGAAGTTTGATATACACAAAGATTTCTCGTGTTTTAAGTAGAAACACCCTCTTTTACAAAATAATTTCTTTTAATGAAAAACATTTTTATATAAGGTGCCGCTTGTCAAACAGCATGTCCGAATTCTTGCTTATTCAATTTTACTTTACTTTATTGTGCCTTGGAGGTTTATTTGTTTGTTTCTTCCTATTTTGTACATAGTGTATACCCTTGTCTTTAATTGCCCCATGTTTTATCCATTATTTCTTTATCTATTTCTTTATTTCTTAAACGCTGTTTTTCTATAAAAAAATATTTTTATCAACCTTCCTTTTTCTGCTGTTTTTTTAGTTGTTTTTTTTTTGTTTTATTTTTTTGTTCTGGCCCCAATGTTCTGTTATCCAAAGTATTGTAGTTTTAATACATGAAAAAAATGAATTTCAATGTGTTTTTCCTACGTTTTCTGACTTTGACATTAATCTCCCCTGGACATAGGATTCAAACCCATCTGCAATATTGTTTGAAAGGACCAGCTAGCCTTACTGCCGATACCCTCTCATAATGTGTTCAATTAGTTGTGTACATATGATATGTTTATTTTCAGATGCAACCCATTTAAACAACACCTCGGTCAACATAAGTGAAAGATTTTTGCATACTTTTGTTTATAATACAAAAGTTATAGCTTTCTACTGAAATAATATAAGAATGGGGGGGGGGGTCTGCATTATTGAATTGGAAGGTCATAGGGTTTTGTATTTGTTTCTTCAGCCTGGTAAATTTTCCCCTCGCTTTCTAAAGAAGACTTGACATTGTCAACTGTAGTACTTTTGAGGAATACAAGTCATACTTTCAGCTGTTGACGCTACCCCCAACCTTCACCAATATGTTATTAAACTATTAAAAAACAACTTTTTCTATTCTTTCAAATACATTTTATACGACTCAAATTTTGATAAGGAAAACTTTTTTTGTGTGAATACAGTATACCTCTGATTTTTTCCAATATCAACAACAACAAAAATGTACGAGGAGGTATTGTTTAAATTCAAAGTGGGTAAATCAAGGCAGGAAAAAAATTATTTCTGGCTATTCATTGAAGAATTTGACACAGGGTTGGGGGAAGGGTCCT